>JARQZK010004773.1:0-15740 GCA_030704885.1 Cynegetis impunctata
GTTCAATGACTTTCCATATGTTCTTTCTTCTCTTTCTATATTCGTTCTGCGAAACAGCAACTCTCTCTATGGTCTCGGTTTAATCCTTTAGTAACTCACTTAATTTCTATATTATTAGAAATTCATATCACCATTCACAGTTTTAACACTTGACTTGATATTATTTTCACATACAGGTATTATCAGCTTTTTAATTTGCTTATATCGATGTTTTATTATTACTTTATACTTTCAGCTATCATTCTACTTTTAATTATTCAATATGGATGACAAAACAAAAGAATCAGATCGTAAACAGACGATGTTTATCTCTTGAAATCAAATAGGAACTCCCGAAGCCGATGTTATACCTCTATATATAACCTTCTATTAATTTTTCAATATCAAGGAATCTGATGGTTTTTTCTAGAATAATCTCAATATCCTTTTTATAATTTCTTTTCATATTTAAAAATTATTATACTAACAGGTATTGTGAATGTTTCTCTATCATATAATTTAATTAAATATACAATAATTTTGGAAATTACTTATTTCAATAATAACAGACTTCTTTATGATAATTTAAAATTTTTCAATCTCAGTACTTCAATTTGATTATTTTAAATAATTAAATGACATTTGATTTGATTTTTAACAAAATTTATAATATAAACCTAATTTTGGACTGAAAATATCTATTTAAAACTCATCTACAGAATATTCTGAAAATTCTGTACTAAAAAATTTCCATATTCTGTTCATTAATTAAATTCTTATTTCCCAATGAAAATTTTGACATTTCGTTATATATAATTTCTGATTCTAATTGAAATTATACTTTCTTACTTTATTCTACAATAATTTTATATATAAAACAGTTATCTAATCTCTTCTAATGCCTTTATATATGATTAACTACCTTCAATAACTTGAAATTAACTTATTATCTGATATACAAATTCTCTCCAATTCTACGATACATAAAATTTCCACAATTATATGTATTCTACATAATTAAGTCTGTTATAATTGAATTAATTTGTTCTAATTACTCTTTACAACGATTTTATTACTTGTATTCTACTATATTTTTAATATTTCATGAATTTCTATTCAATTACTTGATATTTACCTTCAACGATTAATGACATTTTAAGTTTCTGACATTCTACAAGGTTTATCATATATTATTAATTCTAAAATCTATTCTTGATCATTTATAATTCATATATTTACACTTGTCATCATTTTGATTCCATTTTAATCATTTAAATTCACATTTATTGATTTATTATTTACTAATTCCTATTTTAATTCATTGAAGTTTTCCTTTTCTTGATCATTTTCATTTACTATTGTACCATATATTTTAATTTTAATATTGCAAATAAATTAAACCATAGCAATATATATATATATATATATATATATATATATATATATATATATATATATATATATATATATATATATATACAGGGTTAGAACTATTTAGAGGGGGACTACAGGGATATCGTAAACCGTTAGAAATACAGGGTGGCTTAAATTACAAAAAAGTTGCGTTATTTAGGGATGAGTGTGATGGTGAAAACAGATCCAAAATATCTCCAATGGTTCCCGAGATATTTCAAAAAAACTAAAAATCGAGATTTTCTTTTTTTCTTTGTAACTCATTTGTTTCTGGAGATAACTTCACGAAATTCGGTTTGTAGCTATTATTCAACATAGCAATTCTACTGGCGTTGTTAGATTTGTTCTATTTTCCATTGTTATAGAGACGCGATAGTCAACTTTTTTTTTTCTTATGAACGCCATATTGGTTTTTCTTATGTAGTGATAAAGAAAAAAATTACGAATTCAACAGTGTATCACACCTTACAAAAATATGAATTCACACAGCTAAAATTAAGTTTTTGTTAAAACTTTGTGAAAAGGATAGTGATTCACTTGTCATTTATTTAATGTTGAATGTAAAACATTTTTCCTGTGTATTATGTATCAAACAAAAAATCATATATTAGTTCAGTAAAACAAATCTTTTTTTATTAAAAGATAACTTCACGAAATTCGGTTTGTAGCTATTATTCAACATAGCAATTTTACCGGCGTTGTCAGATTTTTTCTATTTTCCATTGTTACAGAGACGCGATAGTCAACTTTTTTTTTCTTATGTTGGTTCTCCTTATGGAATGATAAAGAAAAAAATTATGAATTCAAAAATGTATCACACTTTACAAAAATACTGAGTTTAGTTACGCAAATTTGAACTTCTTTTTATTTTTTTGTTTAAGTAGTAGGCTGGTGCCAGAATTGTCAAATAACTTTGTTGACAGTTGTAATATGAAACCATCACTTGAGCTTTGTAAAAACCTGAATCCTGTTTGATCAGTAACGCCCTATTAATTACAAAAGTAATGAAATATTCGTTGTCGGAAAAGCAAGACACATGTATGATACTTACATACGCGCATATAGAAACTCCAGAATAGCATCTGAAAGTTATTTGCAAAAATATCCAGAACGAATGCAGCCGAATTGTACCATTTTCCAAAAACTGGACAGATGTTTGAGGGAAAATGGTAGTTTAGAAAAAAAGAGAGGCAAGTACCACATAACCGCTACACATAATGAAATATTGTGCTGCTCAAGTTCATATAAACCCAGAACTTCACAACTGCAAACGCTAGGAAATGTGGTATGTCGCAAAGAGGCGTATCAAAATTTTAAATTACACGATTACAAGTTTACTATAGTACAAAGGGTTACAACAGGGCGATCATCAAAACAGATTGAATTTCCGTAACTGGCTTTGTCAAAAATTAATAAAATATCCTCAATTCCCGACAAAAGTCCTTTGGTCGGATGAATCCACATTCACTAACAATGGTGTATTTAACCGGAGAAATCATAATCACTGGGCCAATCCCAACCCACATTTAAAATATGAGTCAAGACATCAAATTAGATTTAGTGTTAATGTTTATTGTGCTATATTGAATAACCAGATAATTGGACCCTACTTCATCGATGGTACATTAAATGGACCCAAGTACTTAGATATTACCTACTGCAAAATTATGTAGAACAATTTCTACAGGCATTGCCAGTTGTACGCTATGTAGAGTGTTGGTATCAGCATGATGGTGCTCCAGCGAATAATAATCTGGAAGTCAGGGAATTTTTGAATACTAGATTCAGCGAACAATGGATTGGGAGAAACTGACCCATTAACTGGCCGGCTAGATCTCCGGACATGAATCCGATTGATTACTTTTTTTGGGGAGTCTTAAAGGACTATGTTTATCCAGTCCCCTTACATAATACAAATGAAATTCACAACAGAATTATAGAAGGAATTAGATCCATATCTCCTGAGCAAATTCGAGCGGCTATCCAGGGAATTTCAGAAAGAGCGAGGTTGTGCATTATTAAAGAAAAAAAATAACCATTTTGAACATATTTGAAAATTGACTTTTTTATTATAAATTTTTTGCTTTTGTTCGATTTGTGTTTTTAATAAAAAAAGATTTGTTTTACTGAACTAATATATGATTTTTTTGTTTGATACATAATACACAGGAAAAATGTTTTACATTCAACATTAAATAAATGACAAGTGAATCACTATCCTTTTCACAAAGTTTTAACAAAAACTTAATTTTAGCTGTGTGAATTCATATTTTTGTAAGGTGTGATACACTGTTGAATTCGTAATTTTTTTCTTTATCACTACATAAGAAAAACCAATATGGCGTTCATAAGAAAAAAAAAAGTTGACTATCGCGTCTCTGTAACAATGGAAAATAGAACAAATCTAACAAGGCCAGTACAATTGCTATGTTGAATAATAGCTACAAACCGAATTTCGTGAAGTTATCTCCAGAAACAAATGAGCTACAAGGAAAAAAAGAAAATCCCGATTTTTAGTTTTTTTGAAATATCTCGGGAACCATTGAAGATATTTTGGATCTGTTTACACCATCACACTCATCCCTAAATAGCGCAACTTTTTTGTAATTTAAGCCACCCTGTATTTCTAACGGTTTACGATATCCCTGTAGTCCCCCTCTAAATAGTTCTGACCCTGTATATATATATATATATATATATATATATATATATATATATATATATATATATATATATATATATATATATATATATATATATATATATATTGTAAATAATTCTTTTATTGGGTTTTCTGGTTCAGTTAAAACAGAAAAGATGTTGAAATTGTTCTAATAACGTTTCGGTTACTATTTTAACCTCTATCGCTAAAATAAATAAATACACAAATCATGCTTAACAATAACTTAGCAGGTTCAAATGTTACTATAAACATATCATAAAACACATTCACAATGTTCAAACTTGACAGAAACGAACAATTATAGTTTTACTTTCACTTGGAAATTGAGATATTTTAACACATAAATGTCAAGTTTGAACATTGTGAATGTGTTTTGTGATATGTTTATGGTAAGATTTGAACCTGTTAAGTTATTGTTGTTATGCATGATTTGTGTATTCATTTATTTTAGCGATGACATGACATATGTAAATTTGATAAAGGTTAAAATAGTAACCGAAACGTTATTAGAACAATTTCAACATCATTTCTGTTTTAACTGAACCAGAAAACCCAATAAAAGAATTATTTTCAATATAAATGAGAAGCTTCATGAGTCAGATACATATTCAAATATATATATATATATATATATATATATATATATATATATATATATATATATATATATATATATATATATATATATATTTTAATATATATATATTATATATATATATATATATATGATCATTTCAGAATTTCGATGGAAATAAGGCTCAGTTAAACTGAATATTGATATGTGTTTCTTTTATGTTATCATTTATTTCATTGTTTCTTAACCTTGAAAGTCATTTTTCAAGGACTACAATAGAGAAAAAATTATTGTAGTTAAAAATTACAGTTAAAATATAACAGTTACCTTCATAACAATGACACTCATTTCATCAGTTCTGCTAAAATTTTCAATATACTTTTTTCATGTATAATCATTATGAATTAATATTATGAACTAAATATTAATGAAAAAACAGATATTCGCCTCTTCTTACTTGCCATATTTGAGTTGAAGGTGTGGGATCTGTGGGTTCAAAATTTTTGAAGGTTTAACGTTACCGTTTATATTTGATTTACCCATACATATATATATATATATATATATATATGTATATATATATATATATATATATATATATATATATATATATATATATATATATATATATATATATATATATATATATATATATATATATATATATATATATATATATCTATATTTTATATATATATATATATATATATATATATATATATATATATATATATATATAATATAACGTTCATATCTCAATTCTCTATCACAATATTTTTGTTTGTTCCAAGTCCAAGCCGGCTAGGCATGCATGATCAAGTCAGACTGATGCTGCTGTGGCAAACCGTCCAAATTTTGGGTCATTGCATGTAGTTAATGCGAATAAATTCGTCGGAAATTGAATTGTCACAGACAGTTCTTCTGTTTTCTCTTGCCTGCAGGATTCAGATTTGAAATTCACAATAATTACATAGAGTTCAGTTAATCGATTCTGCTGATGGAATATTCGGTGGATTAATTCATTCAATTTGACCAACAGCACTTTCTGCCTATCAGGTTAAAACCTTTCGACGCAAACTCTCATTACATAATTTCTTAGTAATAGTAGGTTATTGACTTGAAATGACCATTTCACTTTTTCCATTTTTAGTGAGGAAGTTTCCATAGCAACTTTCGTTTCACAGCGATAAAACATGCAAGCCCGCAAAACTTAGCAAGTTATTATTTCATCGATAATGTTTCGACATTTCTCACATTCATAGGTAGCTTGGAAAATGAAAACATTGTTTGTCCCGTGAATCGTTATTTTCTTGACTTTCTCAAATGTGACCATATTACTGTTAGACATAATTATTTTCTCGTGAAATAGTCATGTCGAATACCACTCGAGATGAAATTTAAGCAGGTAAAATTTCTCTCTTGTAACATTCAAGTTTGTTGCTTAGGCAATTTCGCTCATGACATTTTATTTGATACAAATGTAATTCGCGAAATTGCCTACGCAACAAACTTTCATATTACAATCGAGAAATTTTCCTGGCAAAATTTCATCTCTGATGGTATATATGACAATTCAATTTTCAATTGCGTATATTCAGCCATATGAAGATTGATCAGTTTATCAATCGAATTTTGTTTCAAAAGATTGGCCAGGTTTGAACCCTTACGGATTAGATCGTAGAAAGTTTAGTTTCGAGAAGCTTAAATTCACTTAACTCAGGTCTGGGATTCTATTATCAAATAACAAAAGAGGGATTGACAAACTAGTCGACTCGTTTCAAGCATCAACTCGTTTACATGTTATTTATGATTATAGTGATTCAATAGATTAAAAATACATACATATATATATATATATATATATATATATATATATATATATATATATATATATATATATATATATATATATATATATATATATATATATATATATATATATATATATATATATATATATATATATATATATATATATATATATATATATATATATATATATATATATATATATATATATATATATATATATATATATATATATATATATATATATATATATATATATATATATATATATAAATATTAAAAATTAAATAACAACAAAACAACTTGTCTAAAAACCACAAAATGAAAATAACTTTTTATTCGACTAGTTTCGCCTGTTACAGCCTTATCAAGACTGAATACATAATTGCAAAGACATCGCTTGAATATATACGTATTTCGGATCGGTACCTGGGGGTGGTAACATGTAATCGATGGGTCCAAGTTATCAGAGATTTAACAGTGGGGAGTGGTTTAAGTCTAACTGGTCATTGAGAATAATGTAATTATGGGATTTTTGGATCTTGTTTATTTCCATGGCTTCCAGGAAGTTCATTATCATACCTTTATCACAGTAATGAAGAATTTTTGGTTTGAAAGAGGATGAGATGTTATGTTTTTTTGACTCTAGATGTTCCCTAAATGCAGATTGTCCGTTTTTTAGATGTTCTTTTAGCCTGGTTTCAAAACATCTCCCGGTCTGACCTATATATGTTGAATTACATTCTTCACAGTCCATTCTATAAATTCCTGTTCTCTTCATTGGATCGACTTTTGACATTTTGTTATTAAAAATCATTCTATCCAATCTGCTGTGACTCGAAAAAGCAGTATTCAAATTATTATTTTTAAAGAATTGAATGATCTTCGAAGAGGGGATGTGCGTATAAGGGATGCTCAAAAACTTTTGTACATTTTTGTTATTGCAGTATGGTCCATATAATTTCAAATTGATAAAATGATTTTTTTTTTGAAATTAAACTATTTATTATTTTCAGTGGAAAATCATTGTTAATACCTATCGCGCGAATCACGTCAAGTTCTACCATAAGGTCTTGTTTTGATAAAGGAACCGAAAAAGCCCTATGAATCATTGAGTTAAGAGCCGCGAGTCGATGGCTAATTGGACTGAAAGAATTATAACTTATGATGGCGTCTAAGAAAGTAGGTTTCCTGAATATTCTATATGCAAATTTATCCTGTTGTTTCGATATTGTTAGGTCGAGAAAATTTAACAAATTATTTTGTTCTGTTTCTACTGTGAACTTGATCTTATCATGTATTGAATTTAAATATGTTAGGTATAATTTAATATGTCGGTCTGTCTCATTGAATCCAACCAAGATATCATCCACATAGCGGTACCAAAAAATAATATGTTTTTTAGATAGATCTGATTCTAATATTGTGGTTTCCATGTTGTCCATGAAAATGTCTGCTAATAACGGGCTGAGGGGAGAACCCATAGGAAGACCTGAATTCTGTAAATATATTTTGTTCTGGAATCTAAAAAAGTTCTGTCTCAAAACAACATTAAATAATGTTGAGAATTTTGTTTTTGTTGCTGGAAGTGTTTTTTGTTTTTCTAAGATGTTTTCAATTAGAGGTATACACTCTTCCGTAGGTATGTTAGGGAACATGTTGGAGACGTCGAAGGACACTAATTTAAAATTTTTATCAAAATCAAATTTTTCTAATTTTTGTATGAGTTCTAATGAGTTTTTCACACTATATTTTGGAGAGAAATGAGTATGTTCTTTGAAGGCTGTGTTGAGAAATTTTGAAAGTTTACAAGAAGGAGCTTTCGAAAATGAGGCAACTGGTCTAATGGGTAGGCCGTCTTTGTGTACTTTAACAAGACCGAATAATTCGGGAGGTTCAGAACTCATTGGAATAACTTTTTTCTTTAGGTAAAAGGAATCCAACAATTCTGACGCTTGTTGTACGTTAGATTTAATTTGAGTTAAAAAGGACGTCGTGGGATCTTTTTGTAAAAGGGAAATATCTAATTTGGATAAGACCTCTTCCATTTTTTCAATGTACTCTTCTTGCTTCAAACATACTAAAGTGTTTCCTTTGTCGGCTTTGGTTAGTACTAGGTTGTTATTTTTGACTTTCTCTTTTATGTTTTTGATGATTTTATATTCACGTTTTTTCCTTTCTCCAGTTGCTTCATTTCTTATGGTATGTGCCAGAATATGTTTACTTGTGTTAGGCTGTGCAATTATTTTTATATTTTGTTGGATTGCAACTTCCAAGTGCACTCTCAAGGTTTCCTTCTCATGTTTTTTTGTGAAATTGGGTGAATATTTCGGACCTTTATTCAAAATCTCATTTTCTTCTATATCAAAGTTCGTGTTTGAAAGGTTTTTGAACCTTAGATAGAAGTCGTAAATTGGTTGTGTCACATGTGCAATGGTTGTATTTTTTTATATATATAAATATATATATATATATATATATATATATATATATATATATATATTTATATATATATATATATATATATATATATAGATATAGATATATATATATATATATATATATATATATATATATATATATATATATATATACTATATATATATATATATATATATATATATATATATATATATATATATATATATATATATATATATTATATATATATATATATATATATATAGGTTTTCAACTTTGAGTCGTTCTTCTTCTTACGTTAGTAGTTGTCCTGTGATTAGTGGCGACTAAACCTTACTCAATTGTTTGATGTCTTGTTTATCGTTTACTACTTTGTTCGTGTTCCTATCTATGTGTAGGTACGTTCTCCAGAAACTCTCTTAGTTTTTGCGTTTTTTCTGTATCTTCGTAGGAACGTTTTCGAATTCATGGTTGGTTGATGTGTTTGTTCAGTGCAGTCTTTGCACGTGTTTCTTCAGTGCAGTCTTTGCACTGAATAACACACCAACAACGCAAAAACTGCACAGAAAAAACACAAAACGTCAGCCAATTGTGAGTTTGATTACGATTCTACGAAGATACGGACGACAGATGTATATATATATATATATATATATATATATATATATATATATATATATATATATATATATATATATATATATATATATATATACATCTGTCTGGTTATTCATTAAGGGTGGCGACCAGCCGTATTTTGGAAACCGTATGTCCTAGAATTTGGGGAAAAAAATTCTTATATGAAAATCCGCCCTAATAAAATGATTGAAAATGTTTTTGAGTCCATAGTTTTCCGCTAGGTGGTGCAATTTACTACTTATAAAATATAATTGGATTTTTCATGAAAGATTTCCCAATTTAGGCTGGTAAAAAATATCAACTTTAGAAACAACTGTCCTAATTCTACAACTTTTGTAAAAGTCATTTTTCTGTATTACCTATTCTGAAATGATGGGGGAAGTTCTCTTTCTTTGACATAAAAAAGACTGCAACTCCATAATGCATAAACCGATTTTCGAAAACATAGACTCTATGCAAAGAGTTTTGAATATAGATTTCAGTAATGAATAACAAAAACACTTTTAATTTTCCAATCGGCTATACTATAGGGCGTTATCTAACACCTCTATTTATGATTTTTTTTGAGAAATTTCAAATGCAATGCTATAAATCTAACTAGCTAAGAAAACGCCAAATTTGATGACTTATTGACCTGTCAAAACCGCGAACTGATATCTCTTTGCATTCCAAAGATATTGGCATTTTTTATGAGTGTTGGTGATTGTTGGCTCGCCCTGTAAGTTGGAAGAGGAATTATGTTGCTAAAATTGTAAAAAAATTACAAGTAGAAACGCATCATGAAAATATTTACTAACATTACATAATGAAACAAAACTAGTCGGGTCAAATTAGACCAAAAAATAGGAGTGAAGTTACAAAAATTCGCACCCAGCTGAAAATTAGTAGGATTGTTCAAAACATCATTATAAATGAAATCTCAAAAGTCCTCATCGTCACGTGCAAAAAATTTAATCGGGGTCGAATGTCACAAAAACGGTTTTTTTGCGATTTGCAGCAAAGCATTAAGTTTTATCATGGAATTAGTCTAGACAAAAATTGTAGATCACCTAATTACCTATAAAAAACGTTTGAATTAATTTTTTCTTCAGATCCACCGTTTTTGAGATCAACGATTCAAATAGTTGAAAGAAAAAAATACTAGTTTCAAAGGTGGCGTTGAAACGTGCATATTATGATGATTACAACTCTTTCAACTTTTTGAATCGTTATATCTCAAAAACAGCGACTCTAAGAAAAAGTATTTTGAAATTTCTTATAGATAATTATCTGATCTACAATTTTTGTCTGGGCTAATTTCATGCTGTTGTGAAATAATATGATAAGGATGCATTTTATAATCCCTTAATATTCTTTGCACCAAAGAATAATTCAATCCTAGATCTCCTGCAATTTTTGGAATAATCAAATGGGGTTCAGACTTAACTAAAGCCAATAAGTTAATAACATTTTCTTCATTGTGACTTGTACGTATCCTATTTCTTAATGCGACAGGTTGAACATTACCGGTTTCTCGCAATCTTTGTGCCAATCTTCTGAATAATTTCTGAGAATGACACCGTCTTTCAGGATATCGTATCGCATACTCCCTGTCAGCAATTACTTCATTTTGTCGACTTTCAAAATATACACTGACCATATCATATGCCTCTTCATTTGAATAAAAAGGCATTATAAAAGAGTTAGTTTGCAAACAGTCAGAATAAATTTGACAGCGATAAAAACTTAAAAGTAAACAATCATAAAACATTAGTGTCATTTCAATAGGTAACTTGCTGACTTTTGAAACATCTATCTCTCAACAGTTTAACATCATTCGTAATATTGCAGCTCGTCCATGAACATAAAACTATGAGAGACCGTTTGAGAGATTTCGGATTGAATTTTTACCCGAAAATTTTTATCCGAAATAGTTCAAAGCAAATACTGGCAAGCATTTTGAGTATTTAAAATAATGAGATAGTGGGAGCGTTTTGTAAATTTCTGTTATAAGTAGCTGCCTTAGTTTTGTTTCATTATGTTTTGTTAATAACTATTTTAGTGATGCGTTTCTACTTGTTATTTTATTTTCAAAATAATTTTAGCAACATAAATTCTCTTCCACCTTACAGGGCGAGTCAACAATCATCAACTTTCATCAAAAAATGCCAATATCTTTCGAATGAAAAGATATATCAGTTCGCGGTTTTGACAGGTCAATAAGTCATCAAATTTGGCCTTTTGTTAGCTATAGATTTATAGCATTGCATTTGAAATTTCTCGAAAAAAATCATAAATAGAGCTAGGTGTTACATAACGCCCTCTAGTTGCCGATTGGAAAATTAAAAGTGTTTTTGTTATTTATTACTGAAATCTACATTTAATACTCTTTGCATAGAGTCTATGTTTCCGAAAATCGGTTTATGCATTATGAAGTTACAATCTTTTTCATCTCAAAGAAAAAGAATTTCCCCACCATTTCAGAAAAGGTAATACAGGAAAATGACTTCTACAAAAGTTGTAGAATTAAGACAGTAGTTTCTAAAGTTGTTATCTCTTACCAGCCCTAATTGGGGAATATTTCGTAAAAAATCCAATTATATTTTATAAGTGGTAGATTGCGTCGCCTAGCGGAAATCTATGGACTCAAAAATATTTTTAATCATTTAAAAAACATTGTAAACAAATGTTTACAATTTTATCTTACTTAACTTTCGCATTGTTTGAGTTCATCCTTAGGCCTTTCTCAATGCTGGCTTCATGATTATAATATATTATATATACATATATATATATATATATATATATATATTTTATATATATATATATATATATATAATATATATATATAATATATATATATATATATATATATATATATATATATATATATATATATATATATATATATATTCGGACAGGTCAAATTTTGTTGAAAGGGGGACAAATAAGGGTGTTTAAATGAGTTTGATATCACTATCCCTCTAGCTGCAACCCCTCACAGCTCTCATTCTTGAATGGGGAAAAGGGGTCGAGCAGCACTTTTTTGGAAAGTCAATTTAATTTTCTGCATGAGTGTAGTTCATCGCTTATTAATTATCATACAGAGAGACAGTATTGCATCAATAACTTCCACACGCCGAATTTGGATCTTTGAGATGAAAAAAATGCTCGGACGGGTCAAATTTTTTTGAAAGGGGGACAAATAAGGGTGTTCAAATGAGTTTGATATCACTATCCCTTTAGCCGCAACCCCTAACAGCTCTCATTTTTGTTTAAAGTCTGAAATAACTAAATGAATTCTCATTTTCAAACAGTTTCTCCATTTCAATATCAACGAAATCTGTTATCGCCGCCTTTTTTTTGCAATTTCTCGATCACTACGCGTATGCCAAACACATGTTGAAAATGCTGAAACAGAGATAATAACTGAAAACGTGAAAACAATAATATTTACAAAGTAAATCGTGCGCTTTCGTTTAAATTGAAATAATTGCTGTTAGGGTAGCGGCTAGAGGGGTAGTGATATCGAATTCATTTGTTGACCCGTCCGAGCGTTTTTTCCATCTCAAAGATCCAAATTCGGCATGTGGAAGTTATTGATGCAATACTGAGTCACTCTGTATAATAATAAAGCGATAAAAAAAAATACACTCATGCAGGAAATTGAATTGCCTTTCCAACAAGGTGCTGCTCGAGCTCGACTCCTTTTCCTATTCAAAAGTGAGAGCTGTTAGGGGTTGCGGCTAGAGGGGTAGTGATATCAAACTCATTTGAACACCCTTATTTGTCACCCTTTCAACAAAATTTAACCTGTCCGAACGTTTTTTCGTTTTTCCATCCCAAAGCTCAAAATTCGGAGTGGAAAGTTATGGATGGCCCACCCTATATATATATATATATATATATATATATATATATATATATATATATATATATATATATATATATATATATATAGTTTTTTGATTTTATTGAAATTTGGTTGGTTTATCTCAAACATAATTTTTGAATTTTTGACATGCGAAATCATATTGATTCTGATTTCCGGTTTCAATAAAAACGATACAAAATTTAAAAATTGAAATGGATTACTCTATATATTTTTATATATTTCAATTCAGATGCTTCAAGTACATACATTCCATGTATCAAATGTAAATTCTAGCGCTGTTTAAATTTTGTTTTCCATTTTATTTTTTTTTATCGTAGATGGCTGCGACAACGTCTGAGTTATAGATGATTGATTTAGAATATCTCCCAAAAAGATAACTTTTCTGAAAATTCATTTGCTCGAGGTTTGTAACCGATTAAATTCTTTTTCGTACAAAAACTCAGTTTTTTAAAAATAAACATACATGGGCCACCCTGTATATTAAACAGCTCCTTCAAATCCCTTCGAAAGGATTCACACATCAGCTTTCTCAATTCCTAAATAACGAAGTAATTGGTAATACTCTCATTAATACCCTTTGCTCTCATAACAACCCTGTTTGCGAAACCGGAAGTCAGCCATATTGATTTCGTATGTGAAAATCGAAGATATCGTTAAAACGTTAAAGGGGTGGCCCATGACTCATAGTATAATACCTATATATTATATTATATTTATATATATATATATATATTAATATATATATATATATATATATATATATATATATAATATATAATAATATATATATATATATATACTATATATTATATATATATATAATATATATATAAGTATATATATATATATATATATATATATATACTTATATATATATATATATATATATATATTATATATATTATAATATATATATATATATATATATATATATATATATATATATATATATATATATATATATATATATATATATATATAGAGTTTTTTCTCTTTTCGGCTGAAACAGCCGATTGGGAAATAAAAAACATATTTGAGAAGGTATTTCCGTTTCCCAACAATACTTCTATCCAAAAACTCAGCATTAGATGCCCTACACCATATATCAGGATAGTTAAAATTTTTATGTAGTAGTTAGGAAATTGTGTACCTACTATTGTTGAACCTAGAACTGAATGAAATGATAATTCATATTTAATCATTTCTGACAGGTATATACTTTCAGAACCATGAGCTTGAGATGAAATCAACAAAGTAAAACAAAAGTACCAGCATATTACTTCAAAACATCCATTTGTTTTCATAGTTATTGCCAATATCAGTGACGAAACCTTCATTGCATTTTCAGTTTTTAGCGCTCTTATTATTGAAGAGTAGGGATCGTATTCATGGGATCATCTCGTTTTATTACCATTATAAGATCAAGTTCATTAAAAGTTATGGCGATCCTTTCATAATAAGAATTTCAATTTCGAGTTCGAGGGGATAAACTCACAGTTTCTTATCGTGTCAATTTAGATTTGTACAATCCGTTTCCAGTAACTGAAAATTACTTCCAATAAAACTTCTATTCGAATCCAAATAGAATGCAGAGTTTTGAAAGGACTTCGATGACGCCATCATACAGATTCGCTTCGACGATTGAGGGTAGGGCAAGGGATAAAGCCCTGTCACTTGAAACTCCCCATCTCTTCTCAAACGATCTATCAACCTGCTACTAATTAAAGAAACAGAATTTCGGAAGTAATAAATTCACTGAAACATAAGAACTCAAAGCCTACTATAGCTGCTGTTTTACAAGCTTTCATTTGTTTTTTTTTTGACCTGGTGTCTGTCTGTCTGTAATCAAATTTTTCTACTTAAATTTGACCCACTTCCCTGTTTTCCTATTCGCCAAACTTTTAGATGCATATGTAAATCGCCTGACAATAAATAAAAAAATAAAAACTGAATAAATGAAAAAGGTTTTTTAGGAATACAAGGTTTTATTATCTGTTAATAAAGAGAGAACTAAAAAGAAGAAAATAAAGTTAGAATAAAAGCGTGTTTAATAGCAGAAGAAAAAACATAAATGCGTAATACCCTTTCATTAGAGGTTTCTTTTTAATCTTTCAGTTCTTTTTAGTACTATTCTCCCTGAAAAATATAAACTATTGCAGCTAATCTAAAGTCAACAGTCAAGTGCAGGAGTGGCTTTTCTATACAGTCGATTTTCGAATTTTTTTCTTCAGCAGCTCCTATCAAACCATTTCTCAAAAATAGTTTGAATTTTTCGAAACAGGTAGGTTAAAAAACTTTTGAAAATACACGAAATAATGGTGAAGAAAATTTGTTATTATATCGAGAAA
>JARQZK010004774.1:0-15680 GCA_030704885.1 Cynegetis impunctata
TGATTATTGAACCCCTTTTCCTTTTCGTGTGCTTCTTTAAAAGCTGTTATATTGTGAACGTCCGATAATAATTCTCTTAATATTATTTTTGCTGTTTCTTCTATCCTATGTTTCTTCTTGTTCTCCAGATATAATATTATGAATACTGATGATATCTTGTTCGCCATAATTTTATTGATTTTTCAAATATTCTAAATACCTGTTCCCGATAGGCTCGATGACTTTGTCATGTAGTATATTTTTTATGGTTAGGCGTTTCCCTTGGGCTAACAGGGTATTACATTTCTAATTTTCAATTTTCTTCACTTTTCACAGACCCCCGTCTTGGAGAAAGTGTCCGCAGTTGTTTCTGGAGGAAAATTTCCATCTTTTTTAAAGGATTTATTCAAGAGTGAAGTTTACTCAATCTTCATACAAATTGTCATAATTTTGACAGAGTTTTGAAATATTGAATTGAAGCTTTCAAATTGTTGATTTGAATATAATTATTGGATCTGACATGGATGCGGAGCTAAAAAGGTGATACGTCAAAAACATGGCTCGTCTCAAAAACCAACTTTCAGTACGAGTTATATGAGAAATTTGAAAAGTTTTTTGAGGTTTTTTTTTCCTATAACCAATGTTCAGTTTTCGAGTGAAAGTGTGAAGCTATAATGCTAGGTGAAAAATTTACTCACAGCTCTAAAGTACAAGAGAAGATGATAGGCTGGAAGAAGATCACAAAGCTTCATAATAAAATTTCCTGGCGAAAAATTAAGAGAAATTCGAGAAGCCTCCAGGTGTCACATCGTCAAACTTTACTGCTTTTTGTTTATACATTTATTGATTATTTGATTAATTTGATTTGTAAAAATACCGTAGTCTAAATCAACTGTATTTTGTTTAAGTGATATGAAACTATTTAATTCGAGCTTTTTTTATGTAGGAAGTTCTAAAATCGCCAGATATGATGGGCAATTCATCAATAAACAATAATTTCCGAAACTTTTCTATTGACGATTCTTCATCCATCACTGTGACAGTTTTTTTTTTTATTATTCGACATTTAATTATTTCTGAAAAGACCATTGGAACCAAAATATATTTAAAAATTTCACGAAACATTATTTTCATTTACCCTAGTCAAGTATTTATACATGGAATTCAATGAGAAATCAATAATGTTTCATATAATAAAAATGTTGGTTTTCATAATAAAACACACCCAATTATTAATGTAAACTGCAACAGGTGTTAATAATAATGAATATACAAAGAAAAACTTTTTTCATTTCATGTGTCTATTCTTAACTATATAACCAAACTTCAATCTGAATAACCCTCATAAACATAAATTTGTATACTCCATCATTTCACTTAATCCTTCCATGAATTTGTCAACTCTAAGATCGGAAGAAGACCTAATTATCCGTACCCACACATATCACTGTAAAAAGCTTTCCTTCTAATAATACCACATAAATGTGCAGGCAACACAGATTCCAACAATTTTAAATATTTTGCACTGCAGCATCTGGAATTTTCATTGTATAGTGGAAACTAATCTGAGTTTCAATCAATTCTTTTGTAAAATGCCAAGAACACACCGTCAATCTTTTCCTTTTCTCCAAAATGATTTTCTCTCAATAAAAAATATTTGTTTGGCTTCGGAAACTGATGAAAGCTAATACTTGTATTTGTATATGCTTTAGAATTACAATTTTTCACGCCACAACACTCTCTAGACTTGCTGATTCGACGTTTTGCAAAATTAATACTTGCTATTATTCATCTTTTGCGACCTTATTTGTAAGAAATCAAAAATAATTATGTTGACGTTGGAAATAAAAACTTCATCCATCTGGCCGCCAGAGTTCGCCAGCTGACATGTCAGATCCTAATATGGTTGGTTAGAAATCTTGTGGCCTTGAATGGACAGATGAACAAAACGGATCTACTGTCCCGATTAAAAACATCCAATATAAGAAAACCCCCCAACTCCGGACAAGCTAGAGTATTGACTTTGAGTACCTGGCGAATGAAATAAGTATCAAGGGTATTGTTGTAAGGATAATAACCCTTGAGGTCGATGGTGTGTTTCCCGAGGGCCTCTGGCACGAGGGATATACGTTGACCGAATGCGTCTATACATATAATACCATGGTGCCCTTCAACGGTTAATGTCCGACTAAATATTTTCACATTAGACAAAATCTAATTCAAAACAAATTTAGTTATTTCCAGGTACTAGTATTCACCCTGGACCGAGTCAATAACCTGAATGGACGGTACAACTACTGGTTGTATAGTTGTTATTCCTCAATAAGACCCAGCACATCTAAAATAACACAAAACAAAAATTGAGAGGTCGTTGATTTTGGTTTTTTTTTGCGTAATTCTTATGATTTAGGGAATCCAAAAAATGATTGCATTTTGCCATAGAAGGCGTCACGTTCTTTCTGACAATGTGCTGTATCAATGGCACTTAAAACAAATTTTATCATCTTAAAATAAAAGATAAGAGTCAAAAAATTTTTTTTTTATTTATACCTAATTGCGTTATTGTACTGCGCCACTGTCTACACTATCAGAGCGCGCACGTTCAGGTTTACAACATGTTTTATGTGTTTGTCACACAGGACGTTCTTTATTCAGAAAGAAATGATAGTTTATGGCCTGTAAACACATTTAAGATACATGTAATGCATAACTAAAAAATTGTACCTATTATTTATGGAACTTTAAGTTAGTCCCAAAAATCACCTTTTTTATAACAAAATTTTGCGTTTTGCAAAATAACCTGACGTTCTGGAATTTTTTGAGTATTTTTTTAGTTTTCAGAACACCTATATACGTAGTAATTTTTCCTTCTACCCCTACAGAAAGTACTTACTTTCCTCCCTCACATCAGGGAGGGAAGACGTATTTCCCTCCCTAGGGAGGCAAAGTACTTTTGCTCCCTCTCATTTTGAATATGTAGGATTCTGTGGCTGACTGACAGTAACATTAAACATAAATTCGTTTTTTGTGATGTAAATAAAGTTTCAAAAAAGGTTCCATTTAGGGTAGAAGGAAAAATCATATGCATTACACGGAAGTAAAGTGCCTTTTCTTCCTAGTAATGCAAATAGCTATTGCGATTCACGCATAAAAATGTCCGAAATAGAAGGAAATACCAATCTCCCCCAAGATATTTTACTGGAAGCTGTTGATGCGTTTGTGCCAGAAAAAACTAGGTGTGTTTACGAGAAAGAATATCTCCATTTTGAGTTCTGGCTGACGAAACACTACTGTCCGATTTCACCAACGAGATGTAAGGAAGTTCCTAACTAAGTAATTCCTACGATAGGAAATACCTAAATCCGATACTTACCTAAATCGGATTTCACAAACCTAAGAAATTCTTAGTTAAGAAATACCTTGTTAAAAACTTGATTTGGAAAGTTTTGTACATATAACTGGTACCACTGTTTAATACTAGACTGTAAATTTGACAAAGAATAGTAAGAAGAGAAAAAATGATAGAAATATAATTTTATTATATCAATTTGATGTTAAGCATTTCCTAAATACTCAAGGCAGACCTAACGTTAGGTATTTCCTATCGTCCTTAGGCATTACTTAACGCGTGGTGAAACGCAAATTGCACTTAGGAATTCCTAAATCCGATTTAATAGTCGGAGAGCTGGCGGGCAAATTCTGCAAGAGTTTTTTAAAGGCTCAATTTTCTACATACCATAGTATTGATGGTGTACATGAGTCAGCAACCACTGCGCAAAGTTAGGTAGCGCTGAAGTTCGGCGGCGGCAGCGCTTTGAAGTATGTTACATCTCACAATGCACTTACAGAGGAGTTTTTCTAATGATTGAAAATTGGTAATTAGGCCTCAGTTTTAATATGCAAATCCGAAAGGTAGCGGTCAGACCGCAACAAACTAAGTGACACTGCCAGTCAGCAGGGCGCCGAAGCTGTAGAACGTTTTCTAGATCATTCGCAAGAGTTTTCTAAAGGCTGAAAATTTGTGGGCCTACTTTATTTTGATGTTATAATTCATGAAAAAACAAGTCAAGACCTAGAATTCATGTGACAGAGCCAGTCAGCAGTCATCGGAAGTCAGCAGCATTTGAGCGCACGCGGAATGCTACTGTTATCTGGGGTTTTATTTCCATTTTTAATCAAAATGTCATGCATTTGTTTTTATATTAATTGAATGCTAAATCCATTTGTATTGATTATCTAATCTCTGCATAATGAAAATTTACCATAAATACTTCCATTTTTATCAGTACTATTGAACCACAATGATTCATGAATTTATCTTTTTTTTCTCACGGTATTGAAACATCATAGCAAAAATGGATAGTTACGGCGTGATAAAATTCATTTTCGATCAAAATTTTATCATTGTTCCGATATTACGTGAATGCCAATCCTTTTGTTATTGTATTTTAATCACTTCATAATAATAAATGAACATAAAACTCCATTTTTATGTGTATTATTGGACCGTAATAATTCAAAAATTCGTTTGTACTTTATATGGCTTGAAGAAACTAAGCTCTGTGAATGAAGCTCGCCTCGCAGTATTTACAAAAACGTATACATTTAAGAACACAGATGATTTATTTAAAACAAGGAGTAAAAATGTAGACGCTTCCAATTTACCACCATGCGAAGCCGAACTGAAAAGACACGTACAACGAGCGGCCTACATTTCTAACATTTGGAAGAATGCATCTCAACCAATTTTGACGCAAATGTCACCAACGGAAAATGGTTGGCGAGATGTCGAGGGAACATACGATTTTGAATGGTTTGAAGGCGATCAATGCCCAGTCCTCGTAAGAGACGTTGTTCTCCAGCCAGATTGAAATGAAGGTGAAATATTCCTCCTGAGAATTGGCAATTTTTTAATAATGAATAATGAAAATATCATTCCTTTATAGATTCAGAATCAGAGTCTGAGTCAAGAGCCGATAACGAGGATTCGGAAACAGATAGCTCTTCCACAGAAGAAAGCGATAGCGATTCCGAATAAAAAATTAACTTTTGTTATACTGAAATAAAAAATGTTCAATTTATTCAAATTTGTTTGAATATGTTTATTATTACAAGCTACGAATTCATGTTCTCGGAAATATAAACCCGTTCCGAGCGGGAATTCATTGGCTTGTCAGGGCAGACACACGAAAATGAAATAAAATGGAGAATCTGCCTCTGAAGGAAATATTACATTTAATTCAAAATGAAGTGATTAAATAACAATACAAAAGGATTGGGCATTACGTAATATCGGAACAATGATAAAATTTTGATGAAAATGAATTTTATCACGCGTAACTAAACATTTTTTCTATGATTTTTTCAATACCGCGTGACAAAAATGTACTGAATTCATGAATTATTACGGTCCAATGATATAGATAATATGGAGTTTTCATGTTTAATTTTATTATTATGAAGTGATTAAATAACAATACAAAAGGATTGGCAGTTCACGTAATATCGAACAATGAATAAAATTTTGATGAAAATGAATTTTATCACGCGTAACTATCCATTTTTGCGTATGATTTTCAATACCGTGAGAAAAAAGTACTGAATTCATGAATCATTGTGGTTCAATAGTACTGATAAAAATGGAGTATTATGGTAATTTTTATTATGCAGAGATAAGATATCAATACAAATGGATTAGCATTCAATTAATATAAAAACAATGATGACATTTTGATTAAAATGAAATAAAACCCCAGATAACAGTAGCATCCGCGTGCGCTCAATGCGCTGACTTCCGATGACTGCTGACTGGCTCTGTCACATGAATTCGAGGTCTGACTTGTTTTTTCATGAATTATACATCAAAATGAAGTAGCCCACAAATTTTCAGCCTTTAGAAAACTCTTGCGATGATCTAGAAAGTTCTACAACTTCGGCGCCCTGCTGACTGGCAGTGTCACTTAGTTGTGCGGTCTGACCGCTACCTTTCGGATTTGCACATTGAAACTGAGCTAATTACCAATTTTCAATCATTAGAAAACTCTTATAGTGCATGTGAGATTTAACATACTTCAAAGCGTGCCGCCGCCGAACGCAGCGCTACCTAACTTTGCGAGTGGGTGCTGACTCATGTACACCATCAATACTATGGTATGTAGAAAATTGAGCCTTCAGAAAACTCTTGCAGAATTTGCCCGCCAGCTCTCCGACTATAAGTGTTGCCTAACTTTAGTAATTAGTTGATGAAATCGGGCATAACGTGTACCATGTAGACGAAACCGTTTTGATGGTTTATTTTCAAGATTTGTCAGTCATATTTTCGAAAAATCTTAATTTCTTAATGTTACGTAAAGAACTAATAGTTCAACGCAATGAAACGTTCATTTCTCTGCAACAGTTCCTAAAGCAAAGTGGAAGAAATTATCCGCCCAGTTTTTTCTGGCACAAGCGCATCAACAGCTTTCACACTAAAATATCTTGGGGAGATTGGTATTTCCTTCTACTTCGAATATTTTTAAGAGTGAATCGCAAAATTATTTCATTGGCTGTAAATGTTACTTTCCTAAAATTACTTCCTAGGCTAATATTTCGTATTTAACTGACTGACATAATTTCATTATTTGGTAAATAATACGGTAAGAGAACTTGTTTCATATTTTTTCGTTGCTATAGCCTTGTGTGCGCTTGGCTCCGGCAAAGAGTTGTTGAAATTCTACATAAAATATACTTGAACAGGGAAAATGACTTGTAGTTTGAAAGTGACGAATAATATTTTTTGAAGACGACTCTTGGGAAGGTGTTAAAGAAAGAGCTACTCAAGGTATCCAAGATGTTAAGGAGTGGCTTGATTTCAATAAACTCTCACTGAATATAAAAAAAACAAAATACATAGCATTCTCTATTACAAAGTATAACAGACCTAGTTACCATAATCTGGAATTTGAGACCTCGACTGAACTTATAGCAGAATGTGATCATATCAGGTATTTAGGTGTTACCATCCACAAATGTCTTAGATGGGATCAGCATGTTATTGAGCTGATGAAAAAAATCCCGTAGGCTTATATACAAAATGTACCATATCCGTGCTATTCTAAATAAAGAACAACTGTTGATTATATACAGAGCTCTTGTAGAATCAATTGTAAGATATGGCATACTGGTATGGGGTGGAATATATGACAACATATTACATCAACTAAATGTAGTTCAAAATTACATACTAAAAGTTATGTTCAGTAGAGATAGGTACTTTCCAACTGTTTTTTTGTATGATGAACATATTTTGAATGTCAGATGTCTTTATTTCCTTACAGTTTCAACATTCTACTATAAAAATGGTCATAATCTCCAGCAAATATCTCATTCTCATGACACTAGAGCAAGAAGCAATATGGAGGTGGTAGTGCCACTGTTCAAAAAAGACTCATCTCATCGATTTGTTGTATATATTGCACCGAAAGTTTTCAATATGCTACCTCTAGAAATAAGAACATTGGGCACTGAAAGGGGTTTCAACAAAAAGTGTAAAAAGTATATCTGTTCAAACTATGATAAGTTTGAAGCATTGCTATGAAGTGGGTTGGAGTTTTTGTTTGTTGTTTTTGTGGGCGTAGAGTTAGTAAGTGGTCATTTGATGTTAGGTTTATTTTTCTCTGTTTCCTATATACAGATATAATTGGACATATACATGTTAGCCGAAATTTGCACATACAAGTGTTGTACACTTAGGTGCAATTAACAAAATTATGAAACTTAGAAAAGTCTTTACATTTGTATTCTGCTGAGATTTGTATATTTTATGTGCAAAAATAAAATAATAAATAAATAAATAAATATTCAAATGTAGCTGGTTATATTCGTCTCAACACATAAAATTCCGGAGACATATTTTGAAAACTAAAAAATTAACAATCCATAATTATTCCACAAATAATTGAGGGACAAACAAATTTTTTTTTGTTTATTATAAAAAAAAGTCACATACAAAATAAAATATGAAAAAGTACAACTTATATCACTTAGTTAATATAAATAACGTTAAACTTAAGTAATAATTTATTTACAAATCACTACAATAGTCCGAAAAAAACTCTACAAGATAAGTGAACTTTGAAGAACTGCATTCTTTTTTGTATTTTTCTACAAAAATTTTCAAAAACATTGTCACGTTTTTCAAAGTTATTTCGTCTGAATCATACTTGAAGAATCCTGTACATTGTGACTCGAAATTGTCACAACTCATTAGTTTTTCTTTGAGTAATGAGACACAAAACGTCGCTTTTGTTGACCAGGACTCCAAATTTTCACTTCCACTCTGTGTGAGTAACATTATATTTCTCTGGCAAAGAAGATTTGAGAATAATTCCTTGCAGTTATCTTCTCGCAGTTTCCATATTTTGAAGAACTTGTTCTGGATTTTTTCAATAAGATTAGGCTGATATGTAACTAAAACATTTTAATATTTTTAACAAGAATCATTCGCCGTTATGAAATATTTACCTATCAACAACAAGAAATCTAGGAGCTGTTGGCATATCATGAAATGTATTGCTTCGTTTACATCATTTCTCTGGGTTAAAGTCATGTAGGTATTGTTCAGAAATTCGATCAGAAGTCCTTCTTCTAATTCAACTGACGTAGACAACATTGATACTGATAAATCCTAGAAATGAAAATTAATATATAATATATATTACCAACAGTAGCATTCCTAAATCAATAGGTACTTCATTTTTACAGCATCACTAGACACGCTGAGTTTAGTTACTGCTAATGGGAGGAAAATGTTTTTGATTAGTTGAAATCGAAGGAGAAATACCTGTACTTATCCTCAAATTACAATGTAAAATTTTTTTTAAATATAGTATATTTCATGATTAAGACTATAACTAAAATCTGAATCAACCACAATGAGAAAATATTAAGGAAGTAAATATTTATCACCTACAACATTTTGTTATCAGTCATCATCTATAAGAGTTTTCATAATTGTAATCGGTGTTCAATTACGGCATCAGTTTATAGTTGATAAAAGAAACTTGCTCTTAATTATTGTAATCATATTATTTGTTAATAATGGCCCATGATGATAATTTTCGGTTATTTCATACATAAAACTATAGTAATGAGGAAAGGAAATATGCAGAGGCTAATTGCATACAATTTAAAAAAAAAGTCAGGAGAATAGTACCCAACGGTAGCTAACATTTTAAGCATTATTGAATTAATTACAACTTAAATGGTTTTTCATGAACTGCTTGCTTATTCAGATAAAATTGGATTCAATATTTATATTATTTTATTGAAAATTTAGTGTACTTGTACGTTTTTTAAGATAATGTGAGGGACATTATAACTACCTTGGAGTAGGTCGAGACTGAAAATATTGATATAAATGTGCGCATGTGCTACAGTTCATTCTGAAACGTATCAAATATATATATATATATATATATATATATATATATATATATATATAAAATATAAATATATATATATATATATATATATATATATATATATATATATATATATATATATATATATATATATATATATAAAAAACAATATGCGAAACTTTCGAAGATATTAAGAATCAGCGTAAATTCATGAAAAAGATAAAATTCGCCTTGCTTCGATAGTGATATAAATCTGAAGTTCAGAAAATGCAACAGAATTTTTTCTTGACAAAAACGATAATTCACAAGAGACTTTCGAGTCTGTTTTAGTATTTTCTAACCTTTATTGAAATAATAATGATTGAGCTATATTTCCATCTCAAATAGGGTATTTTTTTAGATTATAAAGAGAAGTTTATAGACTCTAATGCATGGTTGAAAAATTATCTCACAAACAGAAAACAAAAGACCAAGTTTAATGGATGTACGTCTCAGCCAAGAATGAACAATATCGGTGTACCACAGGGCAGTATATTAGGGCCGATCCTTTTTATTTTGTATATTAATGATATAGTAAACACGCTCAAGCACTGTAAGATTCAACTTTTTGCTGATGATACTCTTATTTACATTATATGTAACTCAGTAGAAGAAGCAGTAAAACTTATAAACAATGATCTTTCAAAATTAAGTGATTGGTTACAGATAAATGTCTTAAAGTTAAATGCAAAAAAAACAAAAGCTATGTTAATAGGAAAAAATTCCTATCTGAATGTATTTAAGGAACAAAATCTCAAAATAAAAATAAATGGTGATGATATTGACATAGTTGAAATCTTTAAGTATTTGGGAGTCAGCATCGATAATAGATTAACTTTGAAGCGTCATGTCAGTGAAGTAATCGAAAAAATTGCAGTGAAAACTGGCTATTTTAACAGAGTTTCGAAACATTTAGATGTTGCAACAAAGATTCTACTTTACAACTCTTTAATTCTTCCATATTATCAATACTGCCCTAGCTTTTTATACTATGCATCTGCAGCTGATTTGGACAAACTTCAACATTTACAAAATAGAGCAATGCGCACAATTCTAGTGGGAAACCGCTATACACCAGTTTTTCATATGTTGTTCGTACTTAGGTGGCTAGACGTCCGAGAGTTGCTTAAATTTAATGTTATGGTATTTATATTCAAATTGAAAATTGGTTTACATCCGACAGTTATCCAAGATTTAGCCTCATTCAATAAAGATATTCATCAATATGATACCAGAAACAAACATGACTTCCATCTTAAAAGGGCAGGCTCCATATTCCATCAAGGACTATCCGAGTTCAACGAACTACCGTCAGCTGTAAAACTAAAATCAACTGTGAATTGTTTTAAAACTGCTTTAAAAAAATTATATCTACAAAATTTAAATTTAAAATAGTCTTGTTTCAAACTTATATATTTTAAATGTATATTGTCATATATGTATTGTATATTTTATATTGTAGCTGTTAGCTAAATAAATCTTCTTTATTATTATTATATTATCTAATGAAAATTAGTTATTTAAACTATGAATTATCTTTTCAGTGTATTAAGATATTTCTATCACGAAATAAGAGACACTGGAAATGTTGATAGCAGTTCTTAAAGATAAGACTGAAATATATATGGATTTTACTAGCATTCAACACTAAAGCTGTGTTTATTTCAGCCTTTTGATTCTGCATGTTTGTCATACTTTTTCTGTGTACCAGCTTTAGCCTTCATTGGACCAAGTGTCCATATATTATTAGTCAAGGTGAGTACATAATCTAAAATTGTTGTAGAGTAACCTATTCATAGTTGATCATTTATAAGTGATTAGTTATAATCACTCTTGTATTTAACTTTCAGCAGCTATTTACAAAGCTAAATTGTGATGAGATTAGTAGTTTCTCAGTCAACATAATTTGTTTTCATCTTACCCTAATTTTGTCTAAAATATGAGCGGCGGTTTCTGTATTTTCATTGTGTGGAATGTTACTACCTCCGGGTGGCAATGCGAAAGTTGGTTTTGGTTTAACCCTCAAATCTTCATTGCTCCATTTCGTTATTTCACTTACAATGTCTTTTGTTAAAATACCTACAAAAAATCAATTAATTTTTAGACGTAAAATTGTTTTCTATAATAAATAGAATAGCTTCATTTTCATAAACAATAAATACTAAAACGAAAATGAGAATTTTTTTAAAATCTAATTATGCACAACCACGAGGAAGTGGAAAAACTCTTATGGAATGAATTCAACGAGCTGTTCAGATATATAGTATAAAAAAAAACTTTAATGTTGTATATTTGAACATCAGTTGTAGTATTTATGAATATATAATTCAATCGTACACAAATGGATAGAAGTAAACCTACTTAGTATAATGTGCGAAGAAGTCCACTGCTTCACTTTCTCCAAGCATATTCTTTTAGCAGCACATACACATATATATTCCATTTGTGGAAGGCAATCCATCGGGAGCAAGGAATGAATGGCATTTTTCAAATTATTTTCTATAATCTTATCAACTTCATCAGCACACAGCTTCACTAACGTTTTTAAATATTCTTCAGCTATCTTCTCACACCGTGTTTTCATATCAATCTACAACAAAATTATGTCATCAATATTGACAAAGGGTATCATCAACATTCCATGAAATACTTTCAATAATCCTTTGCGTAAATTAAGTAAAGTAAAATGAGTATGAATTTTTTACCTGAGCATTGTCTTCTTGTTTCTCTGACCAACTATTTAATTTTGTTTGTAATTCTTTTGTGAAGCTCTTTCTAAATTCGGGCACTATGTTATAGCAGAGATATTTCACACAAGTTGACGCTATTCTCTCTGCAACAAAGTCTACAGTTTTTCTGATAGAAGATGGGTGTCCATTGAAAAATGCCTCTTCCAATTGAGTCTGAAAATTTAAGGGTATTTATTGTGATCATATCTTGGTCGATATATATATATATATATATATATATATATATATATATATATATATATATATATATATATATATATATATATATATATATATAACAACATAGTAATAAATAATTGGGCGTCATCCTTTAGCTCACTTTGTTAACAAAAGACACATTTATGCAAAATACTTATATAATTTAGATGTTGACATGCGTGTACATGTAACGAAATTATTTTCTGATAATTGAATGATCAAATTAAGATTAACATTGTTTATTTAGACTTAGAACATCTCACCAAGACTCCAGAGTCCAAAAATAGAAAACACGTTGAACATAAAAACAGTAAAATGAAGGAAGCTTAAGATGACATCAAATCAAATCAATATTTATTTGAGAAAATACAAGCCAAAAAAGAACAACTATCTAACAAGTGGAGTCATTAGGTAAATTAAAAGATAAGAAGCCCTGATTACAGAATATCCAAACTCACTTAAGCTACACAATAACAATTAATGACTAATACAAAATGTATTAAACATAAATGAAAATATGCAAGGAGCCAGAAAATCAACATGAAAATCCTCCGCCACCGTATATGTCTCAATGTGCACAATGTACCAAAACAAGCCTTTTTTATATCTTGATGTTACCTCATACATGAGTACTAAGGGCAGCGTTCATAAAGTGTATGGGTAGATATATTTAAATTTCTCGACATGCTGTTATGGTCATGTTCTGGAAGATGCTCCAAAAACAGATGCCGATTTATTTGCAGAAATGTAATCTACTCATAAATATGCAACTCTGCCAGAGTGAGCAAGTTGTGCCATCTAAATACTTCCCTACAACTGTCCCATCGAATCATGCCCAAGATAGTACGCAATGCTCTCTTCTCAATACCTCTGTGCCTGCATAGAGCTGCCCCAAAAGACTTAGTATTGAAAAAAATTGCATGGTACATTACCAATGTTCTAAAATCTACATAGTATCTCAATACTCTAAGCAGGTAGCAGCATCTATTCAGTCTGGACGAGACATACCTCACCACACTATACCAATCAAGATGAGAATTAACATAGAGTGCGAGATGCGGGAGGACCTCCCGTCCGAAAATTATCACCCTGGACATAACAGTCGACTGTCTAGTTAGAAAAGTATAAAATTAGATTTTGGATTGATTGGGCCGATACTTGGTGTAAATTAATAAACATATTAAACCAATGGTTTTCTAATAATTATTTGTAACCATCTTTGTATTTACCCCTTCTACATAATTTGTCATTTCTTGTTTTCGATATAACAGAGAATCATAGTTTGCCATTAGCATCTGAAGAAGGTGAAGTTCCACCGAAACGTGCGTCATGCGTTATTTCTTATAATAAATGTGTAAATTGTTATTTTTAACCATTGTTTTAATATATAAAATTAGATTTATCAGGTTTAATAATGAGGTCATCAGTCTTCATCTAACATCGGAGAAACAAGTAGATCAAGCCTCAACCACTAAACCAATGGTGAGTCCTCCCACCAACATGCTTGTATTGTCTGAATAATTAATAAGTAAAATAATCTTCTTATCAATCTCGGATTTGAGGTCGTTGACGTAATCTGGGTAAAATATCAGGAAATTATGTTTCAGAAACTGATGTCAAGGATTATATTGGATCTTTGAGTAAAAAAACGGAAATAATAGTGAAGAAATTGGTCACAAAGGCCAAAACTCAGCATTCATTGTTGGCCTCCCTGAAGAAGCCTTTACTGAAGTTTTCAATCCAGCATTTTCCAGAGGCAGTTCTTTCACATGTGTTTAATTTTAGCAGAAATTTTTTTCAGAAAATGAACGAAAACCAGATAATAAAATAGATGTACAAGTCAGATTTCAAAGAAGCAAACAAACAGCTTTCAAAGAGTTTGTAGTACTACAGCAGAATGTTCAGTCAGTTTCATTATTGTAAAAGTAAATAGTAGTGTTATTTCTTTTCAATCAAATCATGAAAAACATACTAGTTGACCATGGTCAATTTCATACATTACATAAAGTGAACAAGGAAAATTCTTTAATAATTTAAAAAATTATCAAACAACTTTCCAAGGAAGCTGGTTATACGTATTCAGCAACGCAAAATCTGCATTCACAATCGAACGGTGAATTATAGAAATTGTCAAGTCACCCCGACTCAAAATCTGCATACAGCTGTTTCGATCTTACTAGATCTCATCAGTGCAGCTTATTTGACTCGGAGTGAATTAACAAATCTCTAATTGTTCCCCAATACAAATCGTGGTCAGTAACACTGGTCGGATAACAATCCAGAGCGCCATCCCACCAAAGATATTGGGAAACAACAATTCACCGCTTAGACTGAAAATGCAGAAATTCGTCGCTCGAACACGTACCTCCTGATATGAAGATATCTACTCTACAACAGTGGTGTATATGATTCCAAGGCACACTTCAGTAGATATCTTCATATCAGGAGGTACGTGTTCGAGCGACGAATTTCTGCATTTTCAGTCTAAGCGGTGAATTGTTGTTTCCCAATATCTTTGGTGGGATGGCGCTCTGGATTGTTATCCGACCAGTGTTACTGACCACGATTTGTATTGGGGAACAATTAGAGATTTGTTAATTCACTCCGAGTCAAATAAGCTGCACTGATGAGATCTAATAAGATCGAAACAGCTGTATGCAGATTTTGAGTCGGGGTGACTTGACAATTTCTATAATTCACCGTTCGATTGTGAATGCAGATTTTGCGTTGCTGAATACGTATAACCAGCTTCCTTGGAAAGTTGTTTGATAATTTTTTAAATTATTAAAGAATTTTCCTTGTTCACTTTATGTAATTATTTCTTTTCGTTACTGTTGAGTTTTTCCTGTTTTGACTTTTTTTTCAGTTTTGCATTTTGAGTCATATTGTGATGTAGAATTAATTTTGAGAAGTAAATAAATATTATTATCATTATTATTTTTCCGTTTTCAAAATGATCTATTATCAACAAAACTATATATTTCTGATATTGTATAATTTCCAACTACATAGAACTATGTGACTCTATGCTATGAATGATCTAATTATTCTCATATAATTACTCAAATACTGCAATTATCAGAACAAAACAAAAATTTTTATTTTGAAAATTGTGAATGATTTTCTTCACTAATGAAAAAAAGTTAAGTTACCTCAATTTTCTTCCTGAAACCGTCTTTGGGAGATTCTACAGCAGTCAAAGGTGTAATATGCCTTACAGTTACTCTGTCCCTCACTGCATTCTTACTTGCCAATAATTTGAGTTTGTCAAGATACGAGCAGAAAATATATAAAATATTCTGGTCAACAATGA
>JARQZK010004775.1:0-15631 GCA_030704885.1 Cynegetis impunctata
CATAAGTTTTGACTCGGCGCGTGAAAAAACTTTAATTCGCTATAACTTTAAAACGGGTGAAGATATCATCGTCCGGTTTTCACAATATTTTTGAAAATTTTATCGTCTTTTCAAATATAATGTCAAAAATATACCGTTCTATTTGAGTTTTTGGAGTAAAATAAAAAAAAATGGAATTATTACAAATTGCACCCTCTAGCTCTTTTATCAGGAACTATAGAGTAGTAAGGAGATCGGACATTTGAAACAGCTACATTTATCTTGCAAACAAATTCTGAATTGCTAAAATCGAACAAGTGGTTTAGAATTTACACCGATTTTAATTATTACACATTCAATAGCTTCCCCCACCCCTAATATCGTTTGTACGCCAATGAGCCTTAAACCAAAATGATATAGAATTTTCTAGGCTTTCTAACATTGTTATCAAAAGTATAGGTTAATATATAAGTTTTCGGAAAAAAATACGTTTTTCTTATTCAATTTTCAGTTACGCCCTCTAGCGGTAAAATACCGAACTTGAAAATAATTGCCAGAACTTTCCCATGGCCACTTTTATAGTAATAAAAAAAATTTCATTGTTGCCAGATGTACAGATCCTGAGATACAGCCGCTTACCTCGCTTATTTGGCCACCTTGTACAGTACAGTAAGTTTGAATATTAACTCTTCTATCTTTTTTAGCAAAAATTCGTTTATAACATCTTGGAAGTTGACTCTTTCTAATACATCATTTTCAATGGCCGTTATCGACAATGAATTCAAACGGTTCTGAGTCATTGTTGAACGAAGACAGTTTATTAGTTCTACTACTCGATACTAGATGGTTCTGTATGTATGAAGTATTTCATCAATTGACAACATGCGTCGAAAGAAAGCAATAATATTGTTGAGGAATTTCATACAAATTTTCAAATGAAATTTTCATTCGATGTATGTATTATATATATATATATATATATATATATATATATATATATATATATATATATATATATATATATATATATATATATTATATATATATATATATATATATATATATATATATATATATAAATGTCCTATCATAAGTATAGTTATTTTTAGGGTTCCGTACCCAAAGGGTGAAAACAGTGCCCTATTACTAAGATTTCGCTATCTTTTCGTCCATCTTTCTGTCACTAGGCTGTATCTCAAGAACTGTGATAGCTAAACAGTTGAAATTATCAAAAACTAAAAACAAAATAAAATAAATATTTGAGGGGGGCTTCAAAAAAAGTTTCCATAATTTCTGATACGTACTATTTAAAGTTTCATAAATTCAATATCCCGAATGATTGAAATTTCGAAAACTTTCAATGAAATTATCGAACTAAGTATCTGATTAATTTCAAAATTAAATGAGGTGGAAATATCTTTTCATACAGAAGTAAAATTGTCCAATTAAAAACTGTTTAAATTACTGTTTATAGAAATGAGGGACGTATCAAACAATTGACTTGATAATTAGGTAAGTCAATGACATTTTACTACTTTCGAATAGAATTGTAAATTATAATACACTACGACCAGAAATATTGAATCCCGAATTTTGAAGAATAATAATCAAATATTCATTAATTCTAGTAACTTTTTATAAGATTCTCCAATCTTATAGAATATTTAAATTAATTCCATTCATCATTATTTTATTAAACCAAAATTACCTGATTAAACCGATTTTCAATCGGAAATAAAGAGTTGAAAATTTATATTATTTGAGGTTTCAAGTGAAGAAAAATTTTTTGAGACTAAAATATTTTTTTTGTACACCTGTCAATAAAAGACTACATTCACGAATCGCTATGGATACGCAAAGTTTTCCACTTTGTAACAAGTGTAAAAAAGATATTTTTTCGTGAAAAAATGACCATAGAATATATAAATATAGCAGTTAATGAAAATAAATAAGAATAACAAAATTATTTATTGCAATGATAATTAATAGTAAAATTTGACCAATTATTTCCAATATTTATTCCCGAGGACGACGATGCTGATGTTGGTTGCCAGAAATTGTCTTGTTCTCATCAGAAATGCAGGGATTATTAGTAGATATGTCTCCGTTGGAAGTGGATGGTTGAAAGTTAGAAGTATCAATTTTGTTATTTAAACTGTCCTTGGTTACACTTACTCTGACATAGGATCATAGAATATATTGATAAACATACTTAACTGCATGGATTTTAATTTTTAAAATAAAATTACTTTTAATAAATTCTTATAACTCAAATACTTTTTTGCCAGTTGTACATAAAATATTGTTTGTATTTCGTGAGCGAAATCAGTATTTCATGGCTTATTCGAATGAATTTTAAGCCTCGATCTGACGATCTCGGCTAAAAATTCACATTCTTTGCAGACTAATAATCAGAGATAATTTTTGGGCGACCGTTAAATCTCGATTTTTCGCACCACCCACATGGTCAATTAAGCATGCTATGTGAAAAATATTGTCGAAATCATTATTTTTCAATAGAAACAACCTAATTGAACTGATTTGCAATCAGAAATAAGAGGTTGAAGATTTATATTATATCTCTAAGGGAGGGGTTGACGAAAATTTTTTTTAAAATTTGAAATTGTTTTCTTGATCAAAAGTTGCTTTCTGTGTGCAATTTGGGTCGAAAATAACAATGCTTATGATAGTTTTCGTCTCGAGTGTTTATTTGACTAAATACCGAATATTGATTTTTCAGACAATTCAGCTTTGACATACTAAAACCTCTTCCTGATGTCTGATGGAGTTCTCAAATCGTTCCGGCATGAATCTATCCTTTCTGTATAACATACTAAAACTTCAGACCGCTAGCGTTTTTCGTTTGGAAATGAATAATTTTTCGGCGACCATTAAATCACAATTTTTCGCACCACCCACATGGTCAATTAGGCATGCTAGGTGGAAACTATTCACGAAATCATTATTTTCAATCGAAATAACCTAATTAGACCGATTGTTATTCAGAAATAAGAGGTTGAAGATTTATTTTATATCTCAATGGGAGGTTGTCGAAAATTTTTTTGAAAATTCAAAATTTTTTTCTCGATCAAAAGTTGCTTTCTGTGTGCAATTTGGGTCGAAAATAACAATGCTGATGATAGTTTTCGTCTCGAAGGTTTATTTGACTACCTATATACTGACCATTGTTTTTTCAAACAATTCAGCTTTGACATACTAAAATATCTCTTCCTGATGTCTGATGGTGTTCTCAAATCGTTCCGGCATGAATGAATCTATCCTTTCTGTTCAACATGCATATTTAGTTAGAAAAAATGACGACAGCTAAATTCTCTAATTTTTGGATATATTATAGATACTGGCCAGCTATGAAGCATATCAATTTTAAATTCTGTTGCCACGACTGGTTTGGGATATAGAGTGGTCCAAATGTCAATGTCTCGATAAACCATCTTTACAATTTTAGAAAATGCTGCTAACATAGAGACTTTCTGTGAAATGCGATAACCTCAGTGGGAAGCTATAGCTTGACGATGTTCACTTATATAACTCAAAATTGAGTCCGACATATACAGGCTGTTTACTCGATAGGTTTGTGTACACGGTCTCAACTTCGACAATTATGTTTTAAAACTTTATACTTTTGTTTTTCTTACTTAATAATAACAAAGGATATCCGAAATAGTAGACGGAAAGTACAGCTGTCTATCATGTACAGTTCAGAAGGAAGGATGGTCTAATTTGACATCACCGAATTTTTCTTCTTTATATTTTGTACAGGGATTATTTGTGAGGTACTGGAAAAATAAATGACTTCATTGCCAAATCGAATAGTTAAAAAACAGGCCACATTCATGTTAAAACTAAAGTTCATATACCGTATGTTCGTTTCCTAATGTCGAAAAATGAGAGTGTATCTAATGATTCTAATGGGACTGATTGGATTTCAACGAGACAAGTAAGAATAGTATATTCAGTTTGTATTGTTCAGGGTGGTTTGGAATCGCTTCTTCCAGATCCATAGACTCACTTTTCAAGATACAGGTACAGTGAAATACGTTCTTTGACCATAAGTCTAGTATCCTGAATGAATAATTATTTTCATATTTTAATATCAATTGAAATCGCGTTGTTTACCGAATCTATAATTTTAGTAAAAGGATATTTCACGTGCGGGAGCATACCAGAATAACCAAGGTACCACAACACCATTGCCACATGAGCACATGTTCCGAGTGTTCTTGGACCTGATTTACAGGTACATTAGTACCCCGACCCCGACTCTCGGTCTTCATTATTTTGAATCCATAGCTGATACTTTGTAATATTTTTATATCTCGAAAATAGTCTCAACCTAACAAGGTTAATATCGAGATGAGCCTCATCAATTTCTAAATTAATATCTTGATCATCTCAAGATGAAAAATAATTAATACATTTTTATCTACGAGGTATGCCTGTGAAAATGAACATACGGTATAAAAACGTCAGTTTAAACATGATATATACTTTTTATAGACTATTCGACTTACTTACTCTCCAGTACCTCACAAACAAAAGGTTTTCAAGTGATAAAGAAAAAACATTCTGTGATTTTAACTTTTGGACCATTTTTTTTTTCTAAACTATACATGCTAGGAAGCTGTATTTTGTTTCACTGTTTTAGATATCGTTTGTTGTCAATGAAGCTAGAAATAGAGTTTTTTGGCATAAAACTTTCGAACTTGAAGCCGCATACCCAAACTCATCGAGTAAACAGCCTGTATATGCCGGGCTCATTTTCAAGTTATTTGGATGGCTTCCTTTTTTTAGTGAAGTTATCATATTCCAGTAACAATTTGTATGTTAACATCATTTTCTGAAATTATGAATATGATTTTTTTGGACATATATATTTGGACCGCTCTATATCCTAAACCAGTCGTGGGAACATAATTTAAAATTCATATGTTGTGTAGGTAGCCAGTATCTATAATATGTCCAAAAATTAGCGAATTTAGCTGTCGTTATTTTTTCTAACTAAATGTGCGGGGTCCTTTCAGACCGCTAGCGTTTTTCGTTTGGAAATGAATAATATTTCAGCGACCGTTGAATCTAAATTTATCGCACCACCCACATGGTCAATTAAGCATGCTAGGTGAAATTTATTTTCGAAATCATTATTTTAAGCCAAAATTACCTAATTAAACCGATTTTCAATCAGAAATAAAAGGTTGAAAACTAATCTGAGGTTTCAATCTCGAAGGGAGGGGGTGACGAAAAATTTTTTATGTGTAAGAAATAAAAACACGTCATTCAAGCAGTTTCTTCATTTTTCTTGAAATACAAATCAGCTACATCATTGTTTCTTCATTCTAATTTTTTAAGTTCAACCTATAATAGTTTCGCTATACATTTGAAAAAATATTTTATACATAATCAAAGACTTTGCCATTTTTAGTACAATACGGAACAGAGATCTAAACGAGTGAAATGTTGCAGCACTTAGACTATGATCTACAAAATAATTTTCTATGTAATGTTTTCTCACATAGATTATGTATCAGTTTTTCTATAAAATAAAGGGTATCAATTCCTATTTACATAAAGCTGGTTTGCTAAGAATGAAACATAAATTGTCTATAATTATTATTGTATAAATTTATTCGTAACAATTGGACTTAAAATAATACTGATTTCTCACTGAAACAATTCTAAATTTTCGTTTCGTCAATATCAAGTATAAAACACCACCAACAGAAAAATTTTCTTTTTTCCTTATTCCCCAGTTTAAACAGTGATGTACTTTATTGAATGAACGGTTGTGACAGATATATTCTGTCTAATTTTTTTAAGACTAAATGCAACAGGATTTTTATGAAATCCATTTTCTCAAACTAAGAGTATTCAATCATGTGAACTTCATTGTTTGGGTCATTTTCAGTTACTAATAGTAATAATCTTCTAGAACATTACTGATTTCCACTATACACGAAATAAAAGATTTTATTGAAAAATTGGTAAACTAATCTTGTTACTAACATGTATTAAACATTGTAGTTAAACAATGATCATGTGAAATGGCGAAGGCGCCAGAGCAGTCGTTCTGCGAATTTATTTTGTTCAAAAATTCAGGGTTTTGTGTTTGTTCCACATATTATATTTAAATTTTAGCTTAATGAACTACTTCCAACGCAATCACCATATACTTAATAAGAGGTGAAAAGGTTTCTCTTCACGTATTAACACTTTCGCTAACGGTGTACAAAATATTGTACATCACTTTACGGAAATCCTAACGAATTTGTGTTTCAATTCACTTTACTCACAAAGTACAGTATTCTGTAAACATCCTTATTACTATTTTAAACTGTTTCCTTCACCTAGCGTAGAGTAGTTTACCCAAAAACATTTTATTAATGTCACCTGTTACTGAGTTGTAGGAGTTGTTTCAGAATGTTGAGATGAGGTGGCGTTTCAAACTTCAAGACATGTTGTGACATGTCTGCAATATTTATTTTGGTATTAACCGATACGTGTATTTGTTACATTCATAGTGAACTCGCTGAAAATTTAGTTTGTTTTTTCTATATTGGAGTAAATATTACTGTACAATATATTGTACATTGTGAGTAAACGGAAATCGACAGGTATGGTAAAAAACTCCATGTTATTTAGAGTTCTTGTTATATTCGATTTATTTCATAGTAGTACGAATTGAAAAATGACTAAAAAAGTGCCGTTAACTGAAGAGTAACTATTGAAACTAATTTAGGAGGGCCTATCAGATATTGAAGGGCTTAGTGATGACGATTATGGGTGGGGAGATAGGGACGTAGAAGTAAGCAATGATTGTGATGATGAAAATGCAGTAAAAGAAAGAAGTTCAGATGATATGGAAGCTAATTTTAATGGAAAATCTTTTTGAACAAAACTAAATTTGAATTTACTACGTTTATTATCACAAAATATTTTGAAAAATATAACACTGCGATTGCAATTTGATGATATGTTCTCCAATATACCAGCAGATGAGTGTTTATCACTTGTCTTAGATATTTTGCAACAATCCACTATGGATATTATTAAAATAAATGATATCATTTTCTTATTAGATATATGTCTTAGTCAAAATTACTTCCAGTTTGATAACAAAATTTTTGAACAATCTAGTGGGCTGGCTATGGGTTCCCCCTTAAGTCCGCTTATTGCAGACATTTTCATGTCACATATAGAGAACATAATATTCAATTCTACGAAAGCATCACATATAAGTTTTTGGCATAGATACGTTGATGATGTAATTGCTTGTTTTAAGGGCACCGCGAGACAATTAGATCAGTTTTTGAATTATATTAATAGGCATTCGCCTCAATATCAAAGTTCAAAATTGAAAAAGAATTGGACCGACAGATAACTTTCTTGATTTAACTAATCTTTCATTAAGAATAATACTTGGAGTTTCGATATATTAACTAGAAAAACCAACTTTCAACGGATATATGTATTCCGTCGGATTCAAATCATCCTCTTTCTCATAAAACATTCAGCTTTTTAATTCAATGATCCACAGAGCGTTTTCAATTCATTATCCGTAAAAATTTAGCAAAAGAAATTTTCGACTATAAAAATAATTGCTTCAAATAATGGTTTTCATACAAGTTTGATAGATAAAAATAATAAACAGGAAACGTAGTCAACTAGCGTACAACAGCATATATCCTCAATTAAAAGTAGAAAAATCGGAAAAATTCACATCTTTAACATATTTTGGTCCTCTAACAGAAAAAGTTGCTAATGGTCATACCTAAATGTAATATTAAAATTGCTTCAAACCTAAGACAAAACTCTCAGGATTTTTTATTCAATGCCAAAGCTATCACTTCAAAATTTGAAAGTTCAGGAGTTTATAAGTTGATTTGTCCTGTATGTAAAGGAGTAATATATAGGTCAGACTGGTCGATCGTTCAAGACAAGATTTAAAAGAACACAACAACAATATTTTTTTGAAAAAATAAAACGGATTCAACGTTTTCAAATCATTGCCGTGAAAACCACCACCCATTTCCACAAATAGATAATTTTAAAATCATGCACAAATTACCGAAAGGAACCAAACTTACTTACTTAGAATCATTAGAAATTTTTGAAACTCAATCATAATGCTAAAGATACCTTGCTGAACGACCAGATTGACCTGATATATTCTCCTATATTTAGTGTATTCAAACAATAACGACCTTTCTAAGAACATTGTATTGTACCAATTTGGGAAATTCACTCGATTAGCCCTTCTTGAAATATGTTCCTCTTGTCTATTTAAGTACCTGCAATAATTCTTTCCCACCCGTAGGCGCAAATCATTATTTCTGTATTCAGTTCTTAACTCAATCTGCCCGATGATGGTCTAGTGACCGAAATTGCAATCGCAGTGTTATATTTTTCAAAATATTTTGTGATGATAAACGTAGTAAATTCAAATTTAGTTTTGTTCATCCTGTTAAATTATCACGTAGTAACGACGGATTCCATCAACTATTGAAAATCTTTTTCATCCAGATGCAAATTCCCTGAATGTACATCTAGGACGAATTTTGTTTGTACTAAGTGCAATATACATTTATGCATTTCTAAAAATCAAAATTATTTTTTGATATATCACACCGATAGATCAGCTGTAACTTTATGTTGTTTTTTAATTTCATTTTACAAAATCGAAAATACACTACCACTTATTCAAAATGTGCAATATATTGTACAAGTCATATATACGGTATACTCACAACGTACAGCATATTGTACATATCACACCCCCTAAAAAGGATGACATAGAATTTTTTCGAGTAGGTACACCAAAAAGATGTAAAAAATGAGTAGGCAAGTCTTCCTAATTTCAGATTTTGATCTTGAAAAACAAAAATGCTTGAGCGAAAGGGTTAATATATAAATGACGTAATATGTACTTCACAGTAAACAAGTTTTCAACTCTTTAGTAGATAGTAGATTGGATGCCACAGTTCAACTTACTTTTAACAGAAAAGTCTGAATCCTATGTTCAATATGGAAAAACAAATAACGAGAGTAAATGATAAGTTGATTGATCAACATGTTCTTCTCGGTCATTTTTTTAAAAATATTTACGCTAGTCATACCATTACACGAAATTCTGCGAGATAGATGTTTCTTCAGTTGAAAAATCAAATAATTGTTCTTTTAGTTGTCATTTACTATGAACAGACGAATCCTGTATGAATGCATTGTTATCTCTCCTTTCAATTAATGAAATATTGTTGCTCATTCCACATCTCTTTTTCCTCCAGGACACTAAACAAATTACATCCTGTCTCTCCCTGCTGCTGCTTCTCTCTGAGATAACTGTATTAGGAACCTGAAATTACATATATATATATATATATATATATATATATATATATATATATATATATATATATAGAGAGATTTGGTTTGATTTTTGGTTGTTCCAGGTTCGTAAAAATACTTTAAATTACTAGATTAATTCGTTTAATAGACGTTTCAGGAGTAGTACTCCCTTCCTCAGTATCTAAAATATAAATATAAAAATCTTGATAGACCACGTTGACTACACAAATATTCCACGTTTAACAGCTTACCTTAGTATAGACAATAAAATAAACATAAAAATAAAAACATCTAGAGTATAAAACAATATCGTCGAACAATTATTATAATGTATATTTTGAAATTGATTTTCTTTATTTGTCTGGCATGTCAATGTCAAACTTGGTGATGTATTAGTTCTTTTCTTATTCTTTTCAGTTTGACTTGTTTGTAAGAAATGGCAGGTAGAAATGACTAAGTTGTTTGATGTCCTGTCTGTCGTTCACTGTGTTCTCTAAATTCGTCTGTATATGGAACATTTCGTGTATTTCTCTATGTTTCTTGTTCCTTTGTGTTGTTAGTATTTTCGTTTCTTCGTAGTTGAAATCATGATTTTCCGTTAATTTGTATTTGTTCAGTGCCGTAGTTGCTGCTTTTGTGTACTTGTGGGCATTTATCCGCGTCATGCAATCGTTGTGATGTTTGTCCTATGTATTGTTTTCCGCAATCCTTACATGGAATTGAGTAGACTACGGTTAGATTTTTTTGTAGTGGTGTTTGCAGTTTTTTAGTTTGCTGAAAATTTGTTTTACTTGATTCTGCGGTTTGTGGATGACTTCGAGATTGTGATCTTTTAAAATATTTTTTAATTTATACGAGAAGTTCCCCATGAATGGTATTTTGATTCTTGTTTTGTTGTCTTCTATTTTTCTTTTTGTTGTTTCTGTATTGTAAAGTTTGTGGGTTCTTTCTTTTATAACTCCTGTTATTAGTCCTTTTGGATAGTGGTTCTTATTCAATAGTTTTTTTACTTCCTGTATCATTTCTGGACGTAATTGTGGTGATGTCAGTTTCAGGGTTCGATCTATGTAACCTATAATTGTACCTTTTTTTTGTTTAATAGGGTGGTCTGATTGGTAATCAAGAATCCGATCTGTGTTTTGTTTTTTTCTATACCATTTCGTGAGAACCTTGTCATTCAACAAAACACAGATCGGATTCTTGATTACCAATCAGACCACCCTATTAAACAAAAGAAAGGTACAATTATAGGTTACATAGATCGAACCCTGAAACTGACATCACCACAATTACGTCCAGAAATGATACAGGAAGTAAAAAAACTATTGAATAAGAACCACTATCCAAAAGGACTAATAACATGAGTTATAAAAGAAAGAACCCACAAGCTTTACAATGCAGAAACAACAAAAAGAAAAATAGAAGACAACAAAACAAGAATCACAATACCATTCATGGGGAACTTCTCGTATAAATTAAAAAATATTTTAAAAGATCACAATCTCGAAGTCATCCACAAACCGCAGAATCAAGTAAAACAAATTTTCAGCAAACTAAAAACTGCAACACCCACTACAAAAAAATCTAATGTAGTCTACTCAATTCCATGTAAGGATTGTGGAAAACAATACATAGGACAAACATCACAACGATTGCATGACCGGATAAATGCCCACAAATACACAAAAGCAGCAACTACGGCACTGAACAAACACAAATTAACGGAAAATCATGATTTCAACTACGAAGAAACGAAAATACTAACAACACAAAGGAATAAGAAACATAGAGAAATACACGAAATGTCCATATACAGACGAATTTAGAGAACACAGTGAACGCGACAGACAGGACATCAAAACAACTTAGTCATTTCTACCTGCCATTTCTTACAAACAAGTCAAACTGAAAGGAATAAAGAAAAGAACTAATACATCACCAAGTTTTGACATTGACATCCCAGACAAATAAAGAAAATCATTTTCGAAATATATATGTATAATAATTTTTTGACGATATGTTTTATACTCTAGATGTTTTTATTTTTATGTTTATTTATTGTCTTACTAAGGTAAGCTGTTAAACGTGGAATATTTGTGTAGTCAACGTGTCTATTAAGATTTTTTATATTTATATTTTAGATACTGAGGAAGGAGTACTACTCCTGAAACGTCTATTAAACGATTAATCTAGTAATTTAAAGTATTTTTACGAACCTGGAACAACCAAATCAAACCCAAATCTCTATAATTAAAATGACCAGGTAATAAGGTGAAGTGAGAAAATTTTTAATATATATATATATATATATATATATTATATATATATATATATATATATATATATATATATTATATAATATATATATATATATATATATATATATATAGGGTGTCCTAATTGCCATGGGCCACTATTGCTATCTCGGTAATTATAAGAACTACAAGGTTGGTCAAATTAGACAAAATATGCAGTTTTTGGAGGACATTGAAAATCTAGTTTCATATTTGAAAAAAAAATTCTATCTCGAGCTTCGAAACATTGCTCAAAACTATTTGATCGAATATCTCAAACAGTATAGTTTTTACAAAAAATTAGTGAAGAAAAAAAATTAATGCATTTTAGACGTTCTTCAATTCGGTATTTTTCGGTATTTTTTAAGGAAATTTAGTTCGTCGAGTTTTTGAGATACTGCCATCAACTAACTTTTTTTCCGGGGAACGAATTTTGATACATTTGAAGGGCTCTCATAAAAATAAATTTCCTATTGGAAAACGCTACCATGTTGGTTTAAACTTACTCTGACACGACACATGTATTAGGATCATGGAAAGAATTGTTTCTCTTTGCTCTATGATTAAACCTATGATAAAATGAAAAAAGTGCCAAAAAAGATAAATACTAGTTTTTTACCATTTAAATACAAACGAACATGAATATGTGATACATCGTTGAAATCAGAAAAAAAAGCTTTTTCAAAATTTGGAATGAAAAATGCAGGCTCGTATTTAAAAACAAAGCATAAATTTTTTCCCTAACTAATTTTTTGTAAAAATTATACTTTTTGAGATATTCGATCAAACAGTTTTGAGCAATTTTTCGACAAACCCCCGTAGCTCAAGATAGAAATTTTTTTTTAAATCTGAAACCAGATTGTCAATTTCCTACAAAAACTGCACATTTTATCTAATTTGACCAACCTTGTAGTTATTATAGTTACCGAGATAGCGATAGTGACCCATGGCAATCAGGACAACCTGTATATATATAATTATACATATATATATATATATATATATATATATATATATATATATATATATATATTAATATATATATAGCTATATATATATATATATATATATATATATATATATTATATAATTATATATATATATATATATATATATAATATATATATATATATAATATATATAATATATATATTATATATATATATAATATATATATAATATATATAATATAAATATTATATATATATATATATATATATATATATATATATTATATATATATTTATATATATATATATATATATATATATATATATATATATATAAGCCAAATCCTGAAAGTGATCTCAAATCGAATCAAATTAGGGCATTCTGTAAAACTGTGTAATCCCTCTAATATTTCCTTCCGCTAGTTTAAATGTATTTTCATCTCATTTAACAGTGTTGTGGATTACACACATTTTTATTGTTTTGTATTCAAATGGAGATTCAATGTTTCTCATTTCCCGGGCACGTTATAAAGTTGTTTGGGAGCCAGATAATTAAAACTCCTTTGTCAGTGTTTTTTTCTGGTTATGGGGTCACGTATAAGACATCCTAGTTTCCTGTTTTATATGTATGAGAACCTTCATTAAGTTTGTGCCTATGTATCTAAATATCCAGAATTACTATGAAGCGGTTTAGTTCATTCAAGAATATCAACTTAAAAAGTTGATGTTCTCCTTTCACTCATTATCTTAAAAAGTTAGTTCTTCTTTCAACCACTATTAACTTCAGGAACCACGTAAGATTTTTCATTAGTGCAATAATATGCTGCGCCCCTACAAAAAATTGCGTAGAATGTTGGGTGCATTAATGCTTGATAGAAAATTTTTAGTTTTTTCTCTTCCAGATAACCAGGAATCTACCTGGATGTAGAGTAGAATACTTTTATTTTTTAATAGTGTTCAGTAAGTGTAGATTTTTTGAGGTTCTAATCTAGGACAACACTAAGTCATGTGACGAATGAAGTTCACTTTTCTTCCATCGATATTACACTTATAATGAACTCGAGGATACCAAAAAATATAAGTAGTTCATTATATCATAGTATCCATCTTATTAGAATGAAACAGAGACATTTAAAATAGGTATGTATTGAAGAAATAGAACATACCTATATAAATTTCTTAATTTGCAATTAAATCTTTTAACGGCATTAAGTATAGAAAACATTGTTTCTGAGAAAGGACAGTTATTTTACTGTGAAAATTGTTTGTTTATATAATTTTATTATTATGCAAAATAAGTTTGGAATTTCAATATAAAAATAGGATCTTGTTTATCAGAAAACATCGTGCCGATGGAAAACTTGCTTATGACTTTTATTGATCCATTACAAGCATGGTTCCATAATAAACAAGTCCATCTTGTCCGAGAAGTTTCAAGTGTTTACTCCAGAACTTTTTTATTATGGTGAGGCCTCCACTCTAGTGGGGTCTCCTAAAGAGCTCGTTCTATTAGAACATATGCTCAGCAACAATGTGAATTAATATACAAATAATTATATCAGAAATTAGTGGAGCTTCTCTGCTACTCAGGAGCTACCAAAGGTGATTCCACATCAAGGAGGTCCGATTGAAGTCAATGTATATTAAGTTATATTCTTAAATTGGTCTTCTTTAGGAAATCGTACATGATCAGATATATATTCATGTTATTACTAGCAATTATTGTATCCCAATTTATGGGGCCTGATTTCAGGCACTCCAGGACTTGAGAATTCTTTCATTACATGGAGGTTTCCATTGAGATCAAGTACATATATATAACAACAAAGAAATTAGTCGCGGGGAAATATCAAACAAGTAGAGCAGAATTATCGGTATAGCCCGCTTAGGGAATTTCTTTGTTGTTGTTTATTTACTCGGTCTGAGATCTCGCGGATGGCGTTTATCGCCTCCGTGGTGAAGTTTGACCAAATCTCCCAAACCGGAGAGTTCAAACAATAAGCCACAAATGTGTGATTGTCTTCCGTAGCAGGGGATTTTGTTTGTTGTTGCTATTTTCATCTCCAAGTTCTCAATCCAATGCTTGGCTACGCCGTTCTGATGAGGACTAAAGAGTCCGAAACACGTGTCAACGGCTGCTTTCATATAAGCGGGCTATACCGATAATTCTATATAATAATAATAAATAATAATATATATATATATATAATTATAGATATATATATATATATATATATATATATATATATATATATATATATATATATATATATATATATATATATATATATAATATATATATATATATATATATATATATTTATATATATAGATACATACTGGGTAGCGCGAAAGTCGGGTAACAAGGTATTTTCTTTGAAACGATGAAACGTATAATTATCAAATTTTAGAGTTATGCACAGGATTGTATTTTTCGTTTTCCGGAGGGCCTGTCAAATTTGAGTGACGTCAGCATCCAGTGTACCGCCGCCATCTTGTATTTTTTTTATTAGCACACCGGTTGAGTGATATCTCGTAGAAAAGCCATACTCTCTATCGACTATGTATATATATATATATATATATATATATATATATATATATATAACAAATCAAGTGACAGACGGTTTGTTTTTAATATGTTAATGTTAATTGATTAAGTTTAATTTTATTGTGTATGTACGTGACAAGGTTATTGTAATAATTGATTTTATATCTATGTATGTTACATTTAAGGTTATTTGTGATTTATATATCGAGTGCTGAAGAAGGTGGATGTACCACCGAAACGTACAATTTTATACATTCATTCGTTTGTAATAATTAATTAAATTAACCTGTCAGAGCTAAACTTTTATTGTTCCTATATATATATATATACAAACATTCGTCATTGTAGCCTTTTCATAACTATCTTCGCTGACAAAGTTGATTGAGAAAATGCATAGATTGCTTCACGCTCAAGTCACTCGAACTTCAACTCATCATCAAATATAAGATCCACACCCAATTAGAGAATATGTACATATCAACTACTGAACTGTTCTT
>JARQZK010004776.1:0-7500 GCA_030704885.1 Cynegetis impunctata
GAGGAAACAAGAGAAAAGGGGGGAAAATATTTGAAAGTTATGATTCCCAATTTTCTGTTTTCTGTCAGTGGTTTTTATTGGTTATTGGTGCAATTCCTAGGTTGTAAGTAAAAAATTTTAGATAATTTAGATTATTATGGAAATTTTTTCCATTAACTTGGGGGGGGGTTTTAGTTTTGAGGTGTAGTTTTGGTGTGTTTCATTTTTATTTGATTAAAAAAAATGTTTTTTTTATTAACTGTAGTAAAAAAATTTTTGGGTTTTTAAAAATTGGTGCTTTTTTCTTATAACTTCAGTGACTTACATCTTGATTCTTTTTTTGATAAATTAATCAATGGATAGTTTTATTATTTAAAAAAAGGGGTTTTTTTTTTTTTTCCCCTTTTTTTCAGGAGAAACAGAAGGGGGGGGAAAAATTCTTTGTCATTATTTGCAACAAAAAGGGGGCTGATAATGAACATTTGATAAAATGATATTGACCCGTTCTCCATTTTGTAGAAATTTATCTTAATCAATGAAGTAAAACCCTTTTTTTTATCAAATTTTCCCCCCCAACAATTTATACTATACGATCGATTTCAACAACTTCTTCGTTTGTAAGGGGGGGGTTAAAAAAAAAAAAATAAGATATTTATATTTTTTAATGTTCTCTACGCTTTAAAAAAAAAAAATTTTGTATTTTTCCTATTTTTTAAATTTCCCCTTTTTTTCCAAAATGGATTCATTTTTGAAGGGGGAAAATTTTTTAAAAAATTTTGGGTTTACAAATATTAGATGGTTTTTTTTTTCACCCATAGGTGCGGGAGTATTTTTTTTTTTTCCGTTTTAGACCTCCTAGATTTTTTTTTTTTTTATTTTTGATAGGGAAAAATTTTCCCCGGGAAAAAACAAAAAAGTTTTTTTTTGGGGGGGCATTTTTTTTACTTATTTGAGGCTTAAAAAGCCCCCCCAAAAGGGGGCCCCTTAAACCCCCCAAAATAAAAAGGGGAGGGGTTTTTTGAGTGATATTTTAAATTTTTTAAGGTTTTGGGGGAAACCTTTTTTAAAAACGGTGTAAAAAAAATTTTTAAAATTTTTGGGCGAATACCCCAAAAAAATTGTAAATAAGTGTCGTCAAATAATTTTCCCAAATTTTGCTAAAAACCCTTTTTTGATACTTTTTTAAAAAAAATTTTTTATTGTGGGAAAAACCCCAAAGGGGGGCCCAAATTTTAAAAATTTTTATTTAAACACGCAGTTTGGGTTTTTTTTTTTTGTAAGCATGATAAAAAAATTTAAAAATTTTTTTTTCAAAAAGTGTTTTTTTTAAGATTTTTTTTTTTAAAAAAAAAGGGGTTTAAAAAAAAAACGGTTCATAAAAATTTTTTCGTTTTTAAAAACCCCCGGAAAAAAGGTTTTTAGACCTTTTAAAATGACGTATCACTCAACCCCCCCTTATTCCATTTTGAGGGGTTGAAAGCCCCCTATTGGGGGGGTTTCTCGTTTAAGCCTCAAATATACATCAAAAGAATTTTTTTCCCCCCCAAAAAATCATTTGACTGTTTGGGGGTTTTTCCAAAAAATAGGGGGAAAAAAAATATACGGGGTGGCTCGTCTGAGAGGGAAAAGGGGGGGGGACGATAAAAAAATTTTAAAAGGAAAATTGAACCGCGAATCCTAAAAAAGGTTTTTAAAAAAAGCTGTATTATAATTTGGGGTTTGGGTTTAATTTTTTAATTTATTTCATTTAGATAAAAATATTCTTTTTGGGGGGCTAGCAAGAAAGCGGTTTTTCACATATATTTAAAAATTTTTTTTTTGGTCCTTTACACAAATAAAATCAAAATATTCATTAATTTTTATTTGGGGGAAAATTTTTAATTTAATTCTTTTTTTTTTAATCTTTGCAGCACAAACAATCTTAACTGTAAGTTAACTGAGGGGGAAAATTTACGAGCTAGGGTTTTTTTCAAAGAAAAAAATGCTTACTTTAACTATTTTTTTTTTTATAGAGCCAGGTTAACACTGCACCAGCGCTATCATTTTGGGGGAACGATATAAAATTATTTTTTAAAAGAAAAAATAAATTTGAATTTACTCAAAATTTAATTTTGTGAAACGCGAATAATGTAAAAATGACGGGTTTTAAATTTTTTTTAAATTTTTAAATTCCTTTTAAATCATTCATGTGTTGTATGGGTAGTTAAAATTTTAGTTTTTTTTAAAAAATTTCTATTCCATAAGAATAATTTAAATTTTTTTAAAAAAAGAACAACAGTTTAAAAAAAATGATGGAAACTTTTTTTTAAAAGAAATTTTTAAAAAATTTTTAAAAATGTGTTATTCTGAAAAAATTTTTCTTTGATTCCCCAAAAATTTTTTTAATATTTTATATCGATTCGTTCATATAAATATAAAAAAACCCTTTTTTTTTTTCACAGAAAAGGGGGCCACCGAAGTAAATTTTTAAAGCGAGAAAAAAGGAGGGGGAAAAACTTACAAGATCGATGTGATAATGATGAAAAAATGCTATAACTGGGACAGTGATAGGGTTTTTTTTAAAAAATATACACTGTTTTTTTTTTGTGTAGGTACTAAAAATGAAAGAAAGGAATAAAAAAGATAATTATATAGATAATAATTCGTATTGAAAAATGGGGGCCTTTTGGGGTTTTTAAAAAAAATTTGAAGGAAAATTAGGTCCCCCTTTTTAAGGTCACTTAAAGAAAAGGGGGGGTTTTTGTCAATTTAATCTCCAAAGAAAACATATTGAAGAAATCAAAAAAAAATTTTTTTTTTTACAGTTGCGGGGTTTTTTTTATTAATTTCAACGTGATATATTTTGAAATTTTTTTATATTTTTTTCCGGGGATTTCTCTGGTGAAGATAAAATTCAAAATTGGGGGGAGTGCCCTTTTGGGAAAAGTTTTTTGGGGAAAAATTTTAAAACCTTCTGAAGGTTACTATAAGGGTTTTGTTGTTTTTCGTTTTTTTCTCAAAGAATCAAATAAAGAAATCAAAAAATTTTTCATTAAAAAGTTCCCCTTTTTTAAAAATTTTTAATTTAAAATAATATTTTTTGCAATTTTTTTATTTTTTTTATGGGGGTTTCGTCTGGTAAAGATAATAATTCATATTGAGAGGGGGCCTTTGGGGAAAAACCCAAATTTTAAAAAAAATTTGTCCTTCTAAAAAGGGCACTATGAAGGTCGTTGTTTTTGGATGTAATCTCAAAGAATCAAAAAAAAAAAATTAAAAATTTAAATTTTTTCCCCAGAGTTGCTGTTTGAATTTTTTCAATTTTCACAATATGTTGCAATTTTTTTTATATTTTTTTCATGAGGTTTTTTTGTCGGGGGAAAGATAACAATTCGTATTGGAACCCCCCTTGGTAGAAGCCATTAAAAAAAAAATTTAAAAGACCTTCTGAAGGTTCTATGGAGGCCCGTTGTGGTCGATGTAATCTCAAAGAATAAAAATAAAAATTTAAAAAAAAATATTTCGCTACAGTTGCTGTTTAAATTTTTTAATTTTCACTTTGTGTTCAATTTTTTATTTTTTTGTTCATAGGGATTTCATCTAGTAAAGAAAAAAATTCGTATTGAGAGTCCTTGGTAGAAGCCATTCTAAAGATTCTAAGTCCTTGTGAAGGTTATATGAAGGTCTTTTTTAGCCCTAAAAAAAATCAAAAAAAAATAAATCAAATTAATTTTTCGATTAAAAAATTTTTCCCCCGTTTGATTTTTTAAAATTTTTTAACATAATATATGTTGCAATTTTTTTTTTTTTATTCATGGGGATTTCGCCGGTAAAGATAACAATTCTTATTGGGTGCCCTTGGTAGAAGTTTTTAAAAAGGGGAAAAATTTAAAACCCCCTTTTTCTGAAGGTTACTATAAAAAATTTGGGGGGGGCCCAATGTAATCTCGATCATAATAAAAATTTAAAATAAATATTTTCTACTCTTTTTGCTTTTGAATTAAATTTTCACAAAATTGTTCCAATTTTTTATATTTTTTTTTATAGGGATTTCTTGGGGTAAAGATAATAATTCTATTGAGAGCCCCCTTGGGGGTAGAAGCTATTCAAAAAAAATTTAAGTCCTTAAAAAGGGTTTTTACTATGGAGGTCTTTTCTAAAAAAATTTTAAACCGTTCTAAAAATATAATTAAAAATGCATATTAATTTTTCGATAAGAATGATTATGACGTAGAATAGCCACGTTCGTGACCAAAAAAATTTTCTTCTAAATATAACAAAAAATTTTTTTTCTTTTTTTTTTCCCCGAGGTTTTTGGCCCAAATCAAAAAAAAACTCATATTTAAAGTAGTTTTTTAAATTTTAGCAGCGATATCAGGCATAACGTGTAAATCATTCCTAGCATAATCTAACAAAAAATTTTTTTCTAGGAAGGTGTTTTTTACTTGTAAAAAAAATTTCGACTACACTTGCCCCGAAAAGCCATTTGGAAGATGGAAATTAGTACTGAGTCTACTGATCCTGCTGTAGTAGAGAATACCAGTAGGGACAGACTCCAGATGATACTATTTATGAAAAACCGCTTCCTGAAGCAGTTTTTTTGGGGTAAGTGTAACACGAATGGATTATTATTGGGTTTTCAAATCAAAAAAAAAAATTATACACTTTTTTGAAAAAACAAAAAAATAGGAACTAAAAAAATGTAAAAAAATAAAAATAAACACACATCAATCCCCAAAAAAAAAACAAACTAAACAATGTAATACCTAAAATAAAAATCACACCACAAAATTTTTTTACAAAAAAAATATACAAACTTTACCTACCCCAAAAAAACCGAGAGTGTCAAATCCTCCCTTTTTTCGAAGCTGAAGCCTTTTGTTATTCAAAATTTTGGGGGTATCGGGTCAAAATTTCTCAGAATAGTAGTCCTCTAAGAGTAATAAGGTTATCAAGAAAAAAAAAATTTTGTTCGTTTTCCCCCAAAATTTGGCCCAAAGGGGAAATTTTAGTTTTTAAATTTTTTTCCCTTTTTATTTTTAAAAAATGGACTTTTTTGTTAATTCAGAGGAAAGGGGAAAAAGGGGGGTGAAAAATTTTTTTTCCCCCCGATCTGGGGGGAAAACCCGGGGGGGTTTCACCAAGGGTACGGGGGAAAAAATACTTATGAATCAAAGGGGGCCCCCAAATTTAAATAAAAATTTAAAAAAAAATTTTAAATTTTTCCCCCTTTTTTTGAAAAAGGTTTTTTAAAGAGCCCTATTTTTTTTTACAAACTGTAACGAATTGCCCCTTTCTGGGAATTTGAGAATGGTGTCAAGTTTTTAAGAATTTAAAATTTAAAAACCCCCCCAAGGGGGAAAACCCTTTTAAAAAAAATGAGATTGAACAAGGCAAAATAGGAAATTTTTTTTTGATTTCCGATCTAATTTTTTTGAGATGGATTTTTAAAAAGGGAAAAAGGCCGATGATAATTTTTTAAATAAGACATGCAAAATGCTGTGAAAATTTGAGAAAATTTTTTTCGATAAAGAGGCCTAAAAATCTAACAGAATGACTATTTTAATGGCATGGTTTAGCAGGGAATAATCCTGGGAGTTATCTCTATAAAAAAAGGGTATGGTTTATCTTTCATGAAGCTAAGTAATTTTTTCATCAGACCCAGACTTTTTTCAAATGCTTTGATGATATTTTTTTTCATACAGTTCTTAATTGTTGGGATTTCCCCGAGCATTCCTAACAAAAAACATCATATGCAAGTCTTTTCTTAATTCCATCGCGCCTCTTCTTTTTAGTACCATATTGAAAAAAATTTTTCTCGGGGTGCTTCAAAACCCAAACCAAAAAGAGTCTAGGTGGAAGTAAAAATTTAGAGGAAACAAAATTTTTTTGGGTTTTTTTTCCACTGTAGCAAAACCCGAATGCAGTTATCATCCCTTTTTTGGGGTTTTTTTAAAATCAATGACTTAAATAAAAATTAAAGGGGGTTTACAAAAAAATCGACTTTGCGATCTGAGAAGGGAAAATCTTCTCAACTTTTTTTTTATGATCAGTTTTTGTCAAAAGCGAAAGTTTTTTAAAAACTTTTCAAGCATCCTGTGATGATTGATATAGATTTGAAACAATGAAACCCCCTTTGAAAAAACCCAAAAAAAAATTTTTAGTGAATAGTTTTTCCATGGGGTTTAAAAAATTTTTTCTGTTGGTTTGGGGTTATCTTTTTTTGGTTTGTGCCCCCAAAAAAGGGGGTGTGTACTACTGCCCCCCTTTTTTCGACGAGTGATTGTGCTGTTGTTATGAATAACTCTTGCTGGGGGTTAATAACCCTTTTCAGCCAGCAAGATTTCTTACTATTTTACACTAGCATAAAAAGCGGCATTATTTAGTACCTATAGGTCCCCCATTGGAAAAATATTTGATATATTCTGTCGTTTTTTGGTCAACATAGAATGGGTTTTTTTCTTACACACTTATGGCAGATGCCCTGTAATGCTTGAAGTTTTTTTTTTTTCAGGTTTTTTAAAACTACAACCCGGGGCCGGATACGGAATAGTCCCAAATTTCCCCCCATGTTTTTTTACCACTGGTCCTGAAGATAACAAAAAAACGCAAACCTGTGAAGTATTACATCCTACACTGACTCTATTGCTTTTTATCTCAGTTGCAGAATTCCATCCGTAAAGATCAAGATTGAGAGCAAAAAATGAAAACTGAAAACCCGCGTTTGGCTTGAGATTAAATGGCCTACAACCCCCGACAGTTTATTAAGAGATCGCAGTGTGGCTAGATAATATAAGTTATTTCTTTACACCCTTGTGGGGTCCATCGGTGACTTTTTTTCCGAAAAGGGGCTCGGGGTTTGATAGATGAGCTATTGTGATGCCCCAAAAGAAACCTCCACGGGAAGGGGACAAGGAAAGCGTTTGCCTGTGGAGTTTGGAGGGGGTTTTTTTCCCCCTTTGGGTCGGGGGTTTAGGGCATGGTATTTTTTGGCAGCATTTATACCTTTACGGTATTAATGTTATCGCAGCTGTTATATTGGTCTTAGATACGTAAGTACAGTGATTTAAAAAGAGTTTTACTCCAGATGGGGGGTTAATTTGGGGAAAAATCCACTTTGCCATCTCCCCTTTGGAAATATTCATGAAAACCCTTTTATCAAATCGAAATTTTTAAAAAACATTTAAAAATCAGTATACCATTGGAAATAAATGAGAATTCAAAACATAAAAAATACACAAAAATAAAAGGGATCTGTAAGCTAACTTTCGGTTCATTCCTAAAAAATGTTGGGAAACTGAGGAATTTGGGTTCACTTATGAATCACATCTCCCAGAATCATATTTTTAATGTGAATTTAAAAATTCATATGAAAAAAAGGGGTATAAAATCAAAAATTTTTTTTGAAGCTCTTTTTAAAATTTAAAAGTATTAAACAATCCAATAATTTTTTTAAATGGCCCCCAAAAAAAACATGAATAATTCACCCTTGTTGAATCTTTTCTAGAAAAATATTAATATTTGCCTATTGTGTTTTTTCCC
>JARQZK010004776.1:12500-15583 GCA_030704885.1 Cynegetis impunctata
TCAATAGAATAAATTTATCTACAGATTTGCTGAAATCCTTCGAAATTATACATAATAATTATTCATTGTTTTCATTTTAATATTTTTAGCCGAAAAAATCTAGTTTTTCAAATATTGGATGGATTTTTCCGTCATTTTATGATAATACGTTTTAACTATATAATATTGTTTCTCATTTATCGTTAGTATAGTTTTTGTTCTACTGAATTCTGAATAAACTTTGCTTTCCTGAAAAGATCATTTTTTCAAAAAGTTGTCATTAACTCTCAATATTATTATATAAATAATACTGATTTTTTTGAATTTAATTATTCTCAAACATTGTTAACTTATTTCGCTGTGCCAACTATTCAATACGTATTATATAGCGAAAGTGCAACACTACGTCTCTCGTATTTTTTTATAATTTCATAATAAGGGAATTTTTTAAAATAATTGATATGTAAACAATATGTAAACCATAAAGTATATCATCTTATTTTATTTCAGATATGAATGGAAATGGCAATTACACACCGTTAAGAGTCTACCACAACAGCAGTTCTAAAAAGGGTCATTTCAGATATTGAAATTTCTCCGAACCACACCAATTTATGTGTTCTCTTTTTTTTGTATATACAGCACTGAATATACACAGAATAATTTTGACTCACCTGTATATAGACGAACATGTCCATCCATTAACTTACAATGTACCAAGTGAGAACTGAGTATTTTTAATAAGAATGAAGCTTCAAATATAGCATATAGCTTTTCAAAATTGACCTTCCGACTTGTTAGTGTTATGCTTTGATGTGTTTTCAAGGAATCTTATTCGTTTTATATTTTATATATTTAATGTATTTACGATTGAATAAAATTAATACGAAAGTAATGACTATTATTCTGTCATAAATTACTGACTCCGTATCTTCTTTATCATCCACAAAATCAATCAAAAAAAAAAACGTGTGGCACTCGGGGTCTGCCGCGGTAAAGCTATTGCATAGCATTTTTATCAACTGACGCAATTATAATTATTTATTTATTTTTTATTTATGCAGTATTTTTTTTCTTTTTTTTTTGATATTAATTCAAGTTACACTTTTTGAACGTGGTGGCCGATAAGAAAACAATATTATTCTTTTATCGCATATATGTGAAGTTATAATAGTTTAAAATATTTTTATTATCTCACAATACATGTAGGTTATTAAGGAATTTTTATCATTGGAACTATAGGTTTATGGTAACTGAAATAAGAACATATCATATATTCTCGTCCAATTTTGGATTCGGAGAAATGTATATTGCTACCATGACTATGTGTATAGGCCAAGCTACAGAGATTTTTTCATGTAAAAAGTGTTAGAAGAAAACCAGCTCCGCCATTGTTTGTAAAATAGTTCCACATGATATAGTGATATGTTTTTCACTCGACTTTATTATTTATATCTTTGTTATTAACAATTTTATGCAAAAAATCGCGTTGTTTTTAGTTTTTTGCTTATAAAATTGAAACTATCAGAGTAATCGTGATGGTGTCAATAGACTTATTGTAGAAAATGAAAAGACGAAAAAAATGAGAGGTCGGACGACTCGATCAGACCCTTAGTCTAAGGGAAAATTGGAAAAAACCGGCCAAAATGCAGTTTTTTCAAAAGTTCATAACTCGGTTATTTTTTGAGTTGTAGCGTAGATCCTCCGGTTAGTATTATTTATCAATATAAACTTTATTTGTGCGAAGAGCAGGAACTGTCCGATGCTTAGTTTTTGAGCTGTGGCCATTTGAATATTTAACTATGCAATTTTCCAGCAGACCTGAATGCGACAGGTATGGTCTGATTTCAATTTACAAAAAAGATTTTGAAAGTAGAATTTTCATAGTTCAAAACGTTCATCTTGGTTTTTCATGAAAACGCTGAGAAATATGTTAAAAATAAAGCTGAACATGACGAAAAACGGCCGAGAAATAACAGCCATGTTTAAAATGTCGACGCTTTCTAATGTCGTGCTTATCCTTGCCTGCTGCTCTACCCCCACTCTTCAACTATTCTCACGCGCTCGACCCTTTTTCGTCAAGTTCAGCTTTATTTTTAACATATTTCTCAGCGTTTTCATGTAAAACCAAGATGAACGTTTTGAACAATGAGAATTCTACTTCCAAAATCTTTTTTGTAAATTGAAATCGAACCATACCTGTCGCATTCAGGTCTGCTGGAAAATTGCATAGTAAAATATTCAAATGGTCACAGATCAAAAACTATGCATCGGACAGTTCCTGCTCTTCGCACAAATAAAGTTTATATTGATAAATAATACTAACCGGAGGATCTACGCTTCAACTCAAAAAATAACCGAGTTATGAACTTTTGAAAAAACTGCATTTTGGCAGGTTTTTTCCAATTTTCCCTTAGACTAAGGGTCTGATCGAGTCGTCCGACCTCTCATTTTTTTCGTCTTTTCATTCTCTACAATAAGTCTATTGACACCATCACTATTACTCTGATAATTTCAATTTTATAAGCAAAAACTAAAAAAGCGATTTTTCGCATAAAATTGTTAATAACAAAGATATAAATAATAAAGTCGAGTGAAAAACATATCACTATATCATGTGGAACTATTTGACAAACAATGGCGGAGCTGGTTTTCTTCTAACCCTTTTTGCACAAAATGCTCACTCTAAATCTCTGTAGCTTGGCCTAGTAGGCCATTTCTAAGTTTGCATAAGCACGCACAAATATCTCCAACAAATGAGCGCCTAAAATTAACATCGCTAACGTGTGCAATATTTATATCAATATTCGGAGTCATAATATTAGTAATATATGAGCCCCTCAAAGCACAAGTGGTAACTTGTGTTGTGTAAGTAACTCCTAATTTCGTTTTTTTTTTAGTTAGACATGGTACTGTGTAGGGAAAAATGTGTTCTGTTTAATGAACTAACGGTGTAACTCCTACTTCCCCTAAATAACCGATATATAGCACACTTACTTGTCGTTAAGCTGCTCCCCATTAGCTGAAAGCACAACCGTGCAGTTGGGAATACACCATTTTTGCAGTAACTTTCGTAAAGGAAGAAATTACTCTCTAGTGTTTTT
>JARQZK010004777.1:0-15521 GCA_030704885.1 Cynegetis impunctata
TCAGATCATAGACAAAAGAAGGAAAAACATGTTGAGAAATTTGATCCAAGTTAGTCAATATGCTACGAATTTTCTGTATAAATATATGATGTAGGCTTGTATAGAGGTTGATTATAAACAGTGATAATTAGACCGGTTTTATACAAAGAAATCCATTTAAAGCCAACTGAAATCGAAAACAAAACATGGTCATGTTTATTTTGAATCTTAGTGGAAAGAAGTGTATGTATAATTTTTATATGAACAAGTTGAATTATTTTCTTTATTGACGTTAGTCATGAGCTGGAGTATGACTTTTAATTATACGGTTCGCACGTTGTTGGGAACAGTTTGAATATACTGACATCAGCAACATCATACAATTATTAAACCTACCTCTATAAGATTTTCACCTTAATAATAATGAATAAAGTATAAACTTTAAAATAAAAACACTTGGCTTATGTTTCACAAAATAAAAAATATTTAGATACTGTATTTAGCAGTAACGAAAAGTCGACATGTTTCGAGTTATGAACTCATTATCAGGACTGACGACAGGAGAGTATTACATTACTACTTATACTATTTTATAAAACAGGCAAAAGCAAAGGTGATACCTGAAAATCAATTTGTTCGTTTACAAGGGGTAATTGACTATTATGGGCGGAACTTATTTCGAGAATTTCAAGAAGGTCAAGGCGCTTTAATTTGTTACCTGACTGTAACAATTTGGTTTTGTAGAAATCCAGGAAGTGATTGAATTTTATACATTGTTCAGAGAATCCAGTGGTATTTTTGTTTTGTAAAATTGACTTTTTATGTTCTTCAACACGAATATTTATATTCCTTCCTGTCTGTCCAATATAGAAAGCAGGACATTCATCGCAAAATATTTTGTGCACACCACTGTTTTCTCCGATGTTAGATTTTTCTTTATTATTGACCAAGAATGACTTCAAGTTTCTTTTATTTACACAAATTGTTTTAACGTTATTTTTCGATAGTCTGTTACAAATTTTGCTACTCAAATTAGGCACATAATTTATTGGGAAGTATTTTTGTTCTTCATTAATAGTTTGCGTGGGGTATATTGAATGCAACAGATACTTTGTTCGTTTTTTCACAATGACCTTGTCGATAAGACTTTCATTGTAACCGTTATTGATGGCTAATAATTTAATTGTATTAACTTCAGTTTGAAAATTTGTTTCCGATAATGGAATCGTGAACAACCTATGTATGAACGAATGAAAAGCACTGAGATTTATTTTAATGTGTTGGTTACTGTCTCTGTGAATTAAAGTATCTGTGAAAGTTGGATTTCTATAAAGGTTGAAAGTAAGAGAATTCAAATTCTTAGCAATCTGAACGTCTAAGAAATTCAAGGTACCGTTTTCGTTTTCTACTTCTTTTGTAAATTGAATCGAGTTGTAGAAAGTATTTGGTCAATAATAAAGAAAAATCTAACATCGGAGAAAACAGTGGTACTTACAAAATATTTTGCGACGAATGTCCTGCTTTCTATATTGGACAGACAGGAAGGAATATAAATATTCGTGTTGAAGAACATAAAAAGTCAATTTTACAAAACAAAAATATCACTGGCTTCTCTGAACATTGTATAAAATTCAATCACTTCCTGGATTTCAACAAAACCAAATTGTTACATTCAGTTAACAAGGGTAAACGCCTTGATCTTCTTGAAATTCTCGAAATAAGTTCCGCCCATAATAGTCAATTACCCCTTGCAAACGAACAAATTGATTTTCAGGTATCACCTTTGCTTTTGTCTGTTTTATAAATTAGGATGCAATACTCTCCTGTAGTCAGTCTTGATAATGAGTTCATAACTCGAAACATGTCGACTTTTCGTTACTGCTAAATACAGTTTCTAAATATTTTTTATATTGTGAAACATAAGCCAAGTGTTTTTATTTTAAAGTTTATACTTTATTCTTTATGATGTTTCACCAAGTGATGTGCGAGAATTCAATCGCAGTTATTAATAATAATGATTCTCTTAGGGGTAGATAGAACGTACACCCCATGTAATAAAATTTAGTGTAAATACTCTGAAAATACAAGTGACTTTATTTTATTTCCTAAAGTTACAGTTCCACCGGAGGAACAATGAGGAACATTGCGGAACATTTTTGTTGCTGTTGCGTGTTTCCGAAAATGTTCTCAAATGTATCCTAAACTTTCCTCAAAATTTCTTTATGTTTCGGCAACAAATGTTGACTGTTTCTACTTGTCACCCTTCAAGCTACGATTCCACCGGAGGAATATTTTTATTGCTGTTGCATATTTCCGTAAATGTTCCAAAATGATCCTTAAAATTTCTTTATTTTTCGGCAACTATTGACTGTTCCTACTTGTTGCCGGTTTCTATTTTAAACTTCAAAAGAAAATAGGAAACTTTTGTGAAAAAATCCATGTTGCTATAGCAGTGGAAATGTCGTGAATTCAACAAACCGCTTTATTTGTGCTTTGTTGACTATAGCAAAGCCTTTGATAGCATTAAATGGAACCGGCTCTGGACAGTCCTGAAAATGATGGGAGTCCCAGATCACCTAGCACTTATAATTCAGAATCTGTACATAAACAGCAAGGCAGCAATAAGAATCGACAACCGATTGTCCAATACTTGCAGAATAGAAAAAGGTGTGCGTCAGGGATGCATCCTCTCGCCCATTCTCTTCAACATTTACGGGGAATTTATCATGAGGAGAGTGACGGATGACTGGATGGGCGGAGTTGCGATTGCCGGAGTAAAAATCTCTAACCTACGTTATGCAGACGATACCGTCCTGTTGACCAACACCTCGGAAGAACTTCTGGTAATTGTGTAATGGAAATGGAAAAGGCTGAAAGTGCCACACAGTAAATTTTTCCGTATTCAATAAAAACTTCATAAAACTTATACTGTATCCTTTAAAAATCTATAATTTTCATAAGAAATACAAAATATATATTTATTTGTTTTTCAAGAGTTGTTTTTTTTGTTGTACATATATAACTTGATTTTACACGTGAAAAGCTGAAAGTACCATCATATCTTTTTTGGGAAACGATGTAAGTGCCATACCTTGTTAGTTAAAAGGCTGAAAGTCCAGCGCTCATTACACGTAAAGGATGAATGTTCATAGTGGTTCATGGTGGCAATTTCAGCCTTGTCCACTGATAGTCAGCGGGCACTTTCACGGTGCTGCTACTTGCGACTGCTCTAGGAGCTAGTAGGAATTTTTCTGGCACTTTCAACCTTCTCTAGGTTATTGGCGATGTCGCTTGCAACACATTCCATACATTTGATCTTTTGGCACTTTCAGCCTTTTCCATTTCCCCTTCATAATTCTTAGTGAATTGGAAAGGGAAAGTAATGACCTTGGCTTAGATATCAACTACTCAAAGACCAAAGTGATGATCATCGATAGAGCTCAGAATAATCAGACAGACATCCAACGTCTGGGACAATGACAGGTCGTTGACCGGTACATATATCTCGGAGCACTGATTTCAAATGAGGGCGAATGTTCACAGGAAATCAACCGTAGATGCGAAATCGCCAGGCGAACAACAAAAAGCCTTCAGAAAACATGGCGAGACAGTGCTATCACATTGAACACAAAAAAGACTATCGTAAAAACATTGATATTCCCGGTATTACTATACGGAGCGGAAACGTGGTCGAAGAAGGCTGTTGATCGCAGAAAAATTGACGCATTCGAGCTCTGGTGTTGGAGAAGACTCCTTCGAATTCCCTGGACAGCGAGAAGGACCAATGCATCTGTCATTCAAGAAGTCGAAGAACCTCAAAGATTGTCTAAAATAGTACAAGCTCGAATCCTCAGATACTTCGGACACCTACAGAGAAGGAATGAGGACAACTTGGAGCGGCTGATAATTCAAGGGCAGGTAGAAGGCTTCAGGTCCAGAGGTAGGTCGCCAACACGCTGGACCGACCAAATAAAGAAATCCACAGATTTAACAGTTAACCAAGCTGCCTACAGCGCCCACAACCGGAAAAGATGGCGAGAAATGGTTAGACGCGTGCTCGAATGATTTGAGGCTATGATCACGACTCCTCTGCCAAGAGGAAAACGACGAAGAAGAAGAAGATAACAGTGGAAACGTATCGAGAACGCAACTATTAAACATTCGTGTCGCAGATTTTCAGTGTGCAGTGAAGTACGAAAACGAATGAATATATTATAGCTACTTTTCCACCGGAGGAACATTTTTGTTGCTGTTGCTTGTTTCGGTAGCTATTCCAAAATGTTCCTTAAAATTCCTTTATGTTTTGGCAACAAATGTTGATTCATTATTCATCTGTGTACTTCAAGAAGTAAAAATATTAATGAGCCTTTCTTCTTATAATGTATTATCAATATATCCATGTTTTCAATTAAGATTCTGAAGTACTAAATGTTTTAATTTTTGTGTAGAAAACAAATGATTTCAGTAGTTCCTGTTTATCTTTGCAATCCAAAATTTCAATTACTTCATTAATTAACCTATAAAATGCATGACATCATAACGCCAATGCAATTGATTCACTCATAGTAACATTTGATATTCACCTCTAAACGAGGTTTTTCGATTTTATAAGGAAAAAGAAGGTTAGTTGTTAACGTAGTTTAATGTCACGATTGACTGGCTATCAGAGGACGATTATATATATATATATATATATATATATATATATATATATATATATATATATATATATATATGGTCAGTTTTCATATTGCTATTGTCAGTGTTATATTTTATATTTGAATTTTTATATATTTTTTTACGTTACTGTCGATGACATCAGTTCTCTTTCTTTCACTTTTCCTGCAGGGGGATGCGTCAGTGAAGCAAAAAAACCTAGGGACCATGCTGCTATACATATCTGAGGAAAATAGGCAATTTTTGATTGACATAATCTCTTGAATACATTTCGCAATAGTATTAGTGTATAAAGTTATGTTGTCTTGTGTAATAAAAAAATTTCATGACACTTTGGCTCTTATCACTGGCAACTTAGCTTCTTTTAGAAATTTATTATTCCTGGACTTATCTCTAATAGCATTTTACGGGCAAAGGTAAATTGAGTCCCGTCTACCTGAATTAAGAAGGGTCAAGAAATTTAGATGGTCCAATTGAGTCCCGGGTCACTTAAATCATTCTAATCCTTCTAATCCTCCTGATATGCATATTTCGGGAATTCCTAATTACTTTTTAAATCTCTATACCAAATAATATTTTTATTACCTATGAACGAAGGATTTCATTGGTTAGACATCTATGGATATCATATATAAAAAGGGTTTTCTACAAAATGTTTAATATAGTTTGTTTAATTTGTACCTACCTATTCGGTGTTAGTTAGTTTGACCAAAATTGACGTGTTCTGTTGAGCAGTTGTACTAAGTGAAAGAGGGAAACAACTGATTGTGTTCGGCATGGCTTCAACAGAAATTCGGTTTCCCATAAGATGGTTAAAAACTAATAATGCCAAACGTTGGATTTGTTGTGCACAGACAAAAGAAAACAATGCGAGGCATTTTCAAAACAGGCTGACAATACGGGTGACCTGACAACTATTTCAGTATACAGAAATTATGCTGCATAATTTTCGATATAACCATACAGTAAAACGAAGATCAGGTACTTACACTACGCAAAATTTTAAGTAACTCTTTTAAAGCGCATAAGGCCAGGTAGAAGCATTGTTACGTGAACTCGCCCGATGAAAATTTTTACATACCTGAGGATGTGAGATATCTGGTCAGTATAAAATATTGGAATAATAATCTTGACGATCTGTTCTGCCTAAAGTTAGCCCTCAAAATAATTATTGCCGCGCAAAAACTCATTGCAATCATTTAAAACATTCCCTTAGTGAAAACCAAAATACAGGACGAAAGGTTCCTAATTGGTAAACGACTGTAGAAAATCAATGATAATTATGTTTATCCTGCAAGACCAAGCTAGAATTTTATAGCAGATTTAGAAACTATTTATTATTAGATGGAACTTTTGGAATTACCGTCCGAAGTTCTTTCGGCAAAATGTTCTACCATTCATGGTTTATAAAATGACGACTCCATATATACATAACCATTGGTTTTTCTTTTATTGCCAAATAAAACGGAAAAAAATTACAATACACACTGGCTCACTGAAACAATCATGGTTGAAGAAATTTGCAAAACTGCAAGTGAAAATTAATTACTTTACGAAAATTATATTTGTAATTGTTTGCTGATTTTGAAAGAAGCAAATTCATCAAAGTGTTACTGAGGTTTGAAGTTGGATGTTTCAGTTGAGGGGCTGCCGTTTTCCATTTAGAAACAGTCTTTGATAAAGCTAATCTCTCTTTATTTTGACATTAAATATTTTGCAAATCTTAGTATGAAAAATTAAATTTCAATGGGATGGCGCAAAAATTCAAGCTTTAGGCTCTATCAGTCCTTATACAAAGACATAAAGGGATAAGAGACGTGTGTGTAAATATTTTAACGTACTGCTTTGCTCAAGTGGCCATTTTCTCAATAACCAGAAGATTTGTTAGAGAGATTTGTATTTGTTGAAGGATTTATCTTCAATAACAACCACAGATATATAAAGTTGTGGAAATTTGCTGACCTACTCTGGATTCGATAATTATATTTCAGAATTCGGGCTTAAGGTTTCCATTCAGAAAATATGGACGGTAGAAGACGGGGGCAGTTTGATACAAGGGACGGGACGAATGCATGCGAGAGCTTTCATGCAAGGTTTAATTCTTCATTTTATTTCGCCCATCCACATATATTCCAATATTTAACAGAGTTAATAGTTTTTCAAAGTGACACTTGGAACTCAATATCAAAATTTGAATTTCTTAAAATTGTAGGAGAAAAATTTAGAATAATTAAATAAACGAGTATTTAGCATGTTATTAGGTATAGGTATATTATCGTAAATATTTGTAAATTGTATAAAATTATATGATATAATATGAATTTTAGTTTTAATATTCTACGAACAGATTACGAACCCCTACTGTGCAAGCTCAGGTAGGCCCGGGATTCAATTTACCTAACTCCGGGTCTCAGTTCGGCTATCATTAAGACGGATTATAAATTTTGGGACTCAATTAGGCATCTCCGCCATTTTACTACCACTGTTACTTAGTTCTTTCTGCCTGAGTATCTACAACAAATTAACACGACGGTTTTCCAGCCGAACAAATATTTTTTGTCATATTTTTCCAATAAATAATAGGCTACTGCACTATATATATATATATATATATATATATATATATATATATATATATATATATATATATATATATATATATATATATATACGTATATTAGTAGATTTTTATAAGATTTTCGGTATTTTTTGTCCTCATCAGAACAACGTAACCAAACTGTGGTTGGATAATGCAGGAAATGGAGAAAAAAACAAATAAAATCCTTCATTTCAGGATAGGCCTCTGCTTTAACACACCAAATTTAGGAGTATAATCATCTCATTGGACACGGAGGCTTATGTCATCTACAGGACCTCGACCCAACCATAAGACACAATAATCCTAAAGTAGGAACAAATCAAGATATAACGCATTTTTGAGGTCATAGCTAACATTCGGAACCAGCTGTGTACGAATGTTTCAGACATTTTGGTCTTCATCCGAATGAAGAAAAATTATGAAATATTATTCAATATTTCCCCTCGTCAATTTTACTTTTTTGTAGTATATTTCTTCGGTCCTAGATCTTGCGGATGGCATTAATCGCCTTCGTGGCAAATTTTCACCAAATCTCCCAAACCGGAGAGTTAGAACAATAAGCTAAAAATGCCTGATTGTCTTCTACAGTAAGGGATTATGTTTGTTAATGTTCTTTTAATTTCCAAGTTTTTCATCCTTTACTTGCCTACGTCGTTCTGATGAGGACCAAATAGTATGAAACAAGTGACAACTGCTTTCTCCATATATACGAGCTAACCAAATAATATTGCTCCTTTCATTCAATATTTCCCAGCGTAAAATTTAATTCATTGTAGTATATATATATATATATATATATATATATATATATATATATATATACAGGGTGATTCATTATTATGTGTAAATATTTTAACGGGAAAATTTTGAGCTCAAAATATGAAGATCTAACCCAATTTGCTCATACAAAATATTTCTCCTTACTGATTTACAGGGTGTTTTATTTAGATTATTGAAAATGAAATTTGTTCATTACTCGAATGCTGCTTGATATTTCTTTATGATATTTGGCAGTAAGTAAAAGTATTCTGGGACACATCAAATAATAGTAAAGAAGACTTTCTCGCTATCACCAGTGGCGTACGGCAGGGGCACGGGAAGAGTTCTCGTTTCCTAAATTCTACGCCACTGGCAGAATTGTCATTTTAGTATAATTTTTCGATTCTCCAATATTTTCTTTGTAAATAAGGCACTTATGTTTCGTAACGCTAGAGCCACTATTTTTCGAGATATTTAACGTTGAACATATGGCTGCACAATTCTTTTGATTTTTATGTTAGAGTCATGTCGGTGTTTTTTGTCATACGATTGGATATATTACTCAAAATAATCATTATTAGGTATTTTGTTTCAATTCATAATAATATTAACAAACAATTTAAAGCAGAACAACTACAAAAATATCCAGCGCTACATAAGAAAGTTAAAATAAATACTTAATTATCAAGATCTTGTTTACAATTTTTGGAAGAATATTTATGAACAAAACTTGAAAACAATTTACAACAAATGTTCAATGTGATCTCCGTTAACCTCAATGAGATTATCTATTCTTTCGCTAAACGATCTTCTAACTTTAAAAAATATGTTTGGCTGATTCGCAAAAAAATTAGCGGAATTTACAATTTGCTGCCATAGTTTCTGGCAAGTATTTATCGTTTGGGATATTTTTTTAGTTGTTCTGTTTTAAATTGTTTGTTAATATTATTATAAATTGAAAAAAAACCTTATAATGTTTATTTTACGTAATACATGCAATCGTATGACAAAAAAACACCGACAGACTCGTACATAAAAATTAAAAGAATTGTGCAGCCATATGTTCAACGTTAAATATCTCGAAAAATAGTGGCTCTAGCGTTACGAATCAAGAGTGCCTTATTTACAGAGAAAATATTGGAGAATCTAAAAATTATACTAAAATGACAATTCTGCCAGTGGCGTAGAATTTAGGAAACAAGAACTCTTCCCGTACCCCTGCCGTACGCCACTGGTGATAGCGAAAAAGTCTTCTTTACTATTATTTGATGTGTCCCAGAATACTCTAACTTACTGCCAAATATCATAAAGAAATATAGAGCAGCATTCAAGTAATGAACAAAATTCATTTTTAATAATCTGAATAAAACACCCTGTGAATCAGTAAGGAGAAATATTTTGTATGAGCAAATTGGGTTAGATCTTCATAATTTGAGCTCAAAATTTTCCCTTTAAAATATTTACACTTATTCATGAATCACCCTGTATATACAGGGTGATTCATTAATATTAATGAATCACCCTGTATATACAGGGTGATTCATTAATACGTGTAAATATTTTAACGGGAGAATTTTGAGCCCAAAATATGAAGATCTAACCCAATTTGCTCATATAAAATATTTCTCCTTACTGAGTTACAGGGTGTTTTATTTCGATTATTAAAAATGAATTTTGTTCATTACTTCAATGCTGCTTGATATTTCTTTATGATATTTGGCAGTAAGTTAAAGTAGTTTGGGACACATCAAATAATAGTAAAGAAGACTTTCTCGATATCACCAGTGGCGTACGGCAGGGGCACGGGAAGAGTTCTCGTTTCCTAAAGTCTACGCCACTGGCAGAATTGTCATTTTAGTATAATTTTTCGATTCTCCTATATTTTCTCTGTAAATAAAGTATTTTTTTTTCGTAACGCTAGAGCCACTATTTTTCGAGATATTTAACGTTGAACATATGGCTGCACAATTCCTTTGATTTTTATGTACGAGTCATATCGGGTTTTTTGTCATACGATTGCATGTATTTGAATTGAAAAAAAAAATTATTAGGTATTTTTTTTATATTTATAATAATATTAACAAACAATTTAAAACATAACAACTACAAAAATATCCAGCGCTACATAAAAAAAGTTCAAAATAAATACTTAAATATGAAGATCTTCTTTACAAATTTTGGAAGAATGTCAAATTTATGAACAAAACTTAAAAACAATTTACAACAAATGTTCAATGTGATCTCCGTTTACCTCAATAAGTTTATTCTTTCTTTCGTCGAACCATCTTCTAACTTTAAAAAATATATTTGGCTGATTCGCAATAAAATTAGCGGAATTTACAATTTGCTGCCATAGTTCCTGGCGAGTATTTATTGTTTGGGAGTAAACCATTGATTTCATATGCCCCCAGAAATAGAAATCTAATGGATTACAATCGGGACTTCGAGGCGGCCACGGAAATTCACTACCTCTGCCAATCCAACGATGAGGAAATTTATTATCTAGATAATTCCGCACTATTGATGTATAATGGGGTGGTGCTCCATCGTGCATAAACCACATGTCTCTCCTTTGGTTAAGTGGCAATTGTTCTAGCTCATCGAAAAGTTTAGTTTGTAGAAACTCCAAATACGAATTACCATTTAAATTTTCAGGTAGTTCATATGGACCTAACAAACGGTCTCCGAGTATACCGCACCAAACATTAATTTTAAACTCGCGTTGAAAATGTGACTCACAATATAAATGAGGATTTTCAGTATCCCAACTGTGGCTATTCCTCCAGTTAAATATTCCTCTCCGTGTACAAGTAGCTTCGTCGCTAAAGATAACATTTTCATAAAAGTTCAGATTTTCATTTTTTTTATTTGCCGACTGAGCGAAATTCAATCTTGCAGGAAGATCTCTTGGTAATAAGTTTTGTACTGGAGTAAAATGGTAAGGTTTCAAATTTCCCTTTTTCAGTATTCTAAAAACTGTAGATTGGCTTACCCCAGTCATTGAAGATAAGCGACGAGTGCTAAGTTGTGGATTTTCTGCAATTCTCACTAATATGTCATCTTCCTGATCTACAGAAATATGTTTAGGTCGGCCCACATCACGTTTTGGCTTGAATTGTCCAGTCTCTCCTAATCTTCTAAAAATATTGCTAAAGGTTTGATGATTGGGCTGAACTCTATCTGGATACATTTCTCCATATCTTTGAGTAGCAGCAAGACAGGAATAATTTTCTTGTGCATAAACACAAAGCATATCGCGCATTTCAGTATTACAAAAAACATTAGAGCGCTGCATCTTCACTTAATCTGCTTTTAAAAAATTTATAACAGTCACAATCTTCATAGATAATATTGTCAACAACTGTCAGTTGTGATACCATCCTACTAGATCAAAATAATTATTTAAGACTTCCTCATATCTATTTCCAAATAAATGTGAACTGCATCTATTATGACATTAGACACATGCATAATAATTACTTAATTAACAATTCTATTACAAAAACACCAACATGATTGATACATAATTAAAATCAAAGTAATTATGCAGCCATATGTTCAACCTTAAATATCTCGAAAAATAGTGGCTATACTCCCAAACGAGAAATACTAGCCAGGAACTATGGCAGCAAATTGTAAATTCCGCTAATTTTTTTTGCGAATCAGCCAAACATTTTTTTAAAGGTAGAAGATCGTTCAACGTAAGAATGAAAAAACTTATTGAGGTAAACGGAGAGCATATTGAACATTTGTTGTTAATTGTTTTTAAGTTTTGTTCATAAATTTGATATTCTTCCAAAAATTGTGAAGAAGATCTTGATAATTAAGTATTTATTTTGAACTTTTTTTATGTAGCGCTGGATATTTTTGTAGTTGTTATGTTTTAAATTGTTTGTTAATATTATTATAAATATAAAAAAAATACCTAATAATTTTTTTTTTTCAATTTAAATACATGCAATCGTATGACAAAAAACCCGATATGACTCGTACATAAAAATCAAAGGAATTGTGCAGCCATATGTTCAACGTTAAATATCTCGAAAAATAGTGGCTCTAGCGTTACGAAAAAAGAATACCTTATTTACAGAGAAAATATAGGAGAATCGAAAAATTATACTAAAATGACAATTCTGCCAGTGGCGTAGAATTTAGGAAACGAGAACTCTTCCCGTGCCCCTGCCGTACGCCACTGGTGATAGCGAGAAAGTCTTCTTTACTATTATTTGATGTGTCCCAAACTACTTTAACTTACTGCCAAATATCATAAAGAAATATCAAGCAGCATTGAAGTAATGAACAAAATTCATTTTTAATAATCGAAATAAAACACCCTGTAACTCAGTAAGGAGAAATATTTTATATGAGCAAATTGGGTTAGATCTTCATATTTTGGGCTCAAAATTCTCCCGTTAAAATATTTACACGTATTAATGAATCACCCTGTATATATATATTTATATTGTTTGTTAAGTATTTGTGTGTTTATATTGGGAGAGTATCATACTTAGTGTTTTTTTTTAACGCACTTTTATTAGCTTGGTGTATATGTAGGTATCTATGTAATGGAATCTTTGTACTTGACTTTCACCCCCTTCAAAACGTCGGATTGATTGGAAACTTGGCACACTTATTAAGGACCGATGACAATGCAATAATTTAAATCGTTTGTCCCAGTATCCTAATCAGGACCTTTAGGATTAGCGATTTTCCAAATCCGATACCCGATAGTGTCTTTGTGCAAAGTACGTACGAAAAGCCGATTTTTCGTTGCTACAAAATTATCATCGTTTTCAAACCATAAGAGCAAAGATAAATAAAAGTTAAAAAATAAAAATCACAGCTTTTGTGAAAAACTGAAAAATAGAAAATAAAAAATAGTTTGAAAAAACTAAAAAACACGCTTTTATGTATAGCCGAACTAATGAGTAAAAAATAAATAATTGTTCAGAAAAACTAAAAAACACGCTTTAATAGAAAAGCGAACTAAAAAGTCGAAAATAATTTTCAATGAATTTAAATTAAGAATACTGTAATTAACAAAAAAATTTATTTTATTGTAGAAAAGCGTGTAGTGCTTTCTATGATATTTTCATAATGACTACTTTTATCAATATTCAGCATTAAAACATTGACTCCTAACACAACACCCCACGCTTTTCTAAAATAAAATACATTTTTTTGTTAATTCTTAATTTAAATTTAATGAAAATTATTCACTACTTTTTAGTTCGCTTTTCTATAGAAGCGTGTTTTATTTATTATGTTAGACTGAAATTATGCTCATATTTTTTAAGTCATGCTCATTCGACATATGAAGCCGTTACTTCGATGTTTATTTTTATGAGTGCATTAGCTGCACATGTCTCCGACTGCTGTATAATTTAATGTTTGTTGTGACGGATATGATTTGAGTATATTATTATTGAACTGATGATCAAAGTTGTTGCATTCAATACCATACCTAATTATATCCATGATTAGTCGATTTTATATGCATTCATTTCACACTGCTCTGTTTGTGAAACGTCTTTTTACCAATGTTACAAATGAATTGATCTTAATTAAAGGTAGGTGATATTTCCTATGAATAGGCATATATTTTTTATAATATTTAGGTAATGTATTAAATATTGAAAAAAGTTGTAGCTGTCAATGAAAGATATTTGGAAAAGTTCACATGCAAAAATATTCATTTTCCTTAGAAGTGCGGAAAGTAGAATTATTTACGAGGAAATCGGTCACTAGTCGATTGTTTTGAAAGACAACTTTTTCCGCATTATTATTTAGGAACAATATTTCAAGAGCGTGTTGGAAAACAAGGAATTAATTTCAAACCAACACTTATTATTTTCTATAAGGTAACTAAACCTATAAAATTTTCAAAAATTTGAAGTTATAAACAATGAGTAAGCATTCTGCCAGATTTAATAGCTGAGGTTTATTTATTTGGTCAACATAGAAAATGATGCTCCAAATCAATTCAAACCTGAGGTTCAATTTCTGAAGAAGCTCTCGACTGTGCAGATGCTTTAATTGAGTTAAGAACTTGTATAATGACATTCATGTCATACAAGATTCTTGAAATGTCATTTTATACCATGAAATACAATACTATTGCAAGTTATCGAAAAAAATGCAAGTCAGGTATAGGATTAGTTTTTTTTAGTTAAATATATATATAATATATATATATAATATATATAAATATATATATATATATTATAATATATATATATATATATTTTTCTTTTTTTTTCCCCGGGTAACATATCGAGCTGTTACGAGCCACTGAAGAATAGTGCTTTCGACCACTAGAGCATAAGCACTTGAAAATAAGGCTCCCGGTCTCGAAGCACTAAGCACTACTTATTTTTACAAAAGGCCTTGCGATTACTAAGCCATTGTGAAAGTAATTTGACATTTTCGAGCAACTGCCCTAAGTACTTTTTTTAGGAATTGTTGAAATTGAGGGTTATTTTTTAATTTCGGTGTAAGAAATTGTAAGCTGGCATGAGTAATGAGAATTATTAACGGCGAGAAGAGATGCACAGGGTGTTGAAAATTCGATGCTTATATGATCTTGTAAGATAACTATAACAGGGTGTTTCCATTGGTAAATGAACATACCTACGACCAACCTAGCTAGAGCTATCCTAGGCGAGTCCAAAAAATTCGATATATGATAGGTCCTAATCAATTCCATAAAACCGAGTTTTTATGGCACCAAATATTTCCATTCCTTTCCTAACTTTTAACCAACACAGCACAGTCGGGTTGATATTTTTAAAACGTATGATTCACTTCCCACATGGTCGACCGATTTATATTTAAATTTCGAGAAAAATTTCCAGGTCCGTATTTGAAAAGCTATGGGACTTCTTTCCCAAGCGGAGATTCAAACCCTGTATATTATAATTTTGGGAATTTGATTGAGATATATGAAAAGAGCAGAACATTTTCAATGGGGGTTCAGTTAAGATTTCATTGTCCCGCACGTCATTTTGCTCGGAAGAGAGGTTCAGGGAAAGATCCAATTGAATATTAGAATTCCACTAAAATTCTCAGAAAAATCGTACATTGTTACGGAGGGGGACTTTTACGTCCCTCGGGATTGAAATAGTTGCCCTCTGTAGTTAACATCCTTATAACTCCCTTAATAACATAAATTACTAATAAGCATTGGCTTCTCACACGCCATTTTTGATGCAATTTCATGAAGATCATAGATACATTTAAATTTAAATAATACAGAAAACAAGATATGCCTCTGTAATCTGTGACTCTATCGAAATAATGATATTAGTCTATAATGATACAGAATTTTTGAAAATAGGATAAAAAAGTGACTTCTTGTGTAAATCTTATTTAATTAGTATTTAATCACCTAAGTGTATGAATATACATATGGAGAAATCTTAATGGAAAGCACAGAGTATTGAGAAGATTCATTATTTCATATTAAAAATCCAATGCGTATTATTCAATTTTCATCAGAATAAAAGGG
>JARQZK010004778.1:0-15419 GCA_030704885.1 Cynegetis impunctata
CTATACACTCTTCATTCATCCAATCTATCATTTTTTCTCTTTGTTTTTCTCCTGAACATTTTTTTGTTGCCTTTTTATCCCGTCTACTAGCTTTTCGAACTTCCTGTCGACTGTTCCTTCCACTTCCTCAATTTCCTCATGAATATTTTCCACATACTTGCGTCTGATTGCTTCATCTTGAAGTTCTTCCATGTTGTATCTAATATCTCTTTTCCTTGTTGCCTTTTTTCTTCGTTTAAATACCTGGTTCAGCTTTGCTCCTACCAAGTAGTGGTCTGAGTTTATTTCAGCTCCTCTATATGTTCTCACATTTGTGATTGAGCTTGCGTGCCTAGCCTGTATCAGTATATGATCTATTTTGGTTAGAATCACTACTTTCTGGTATTTTTCCACGTACCCTACTATATTCTCTTTTCTTTTAAATTTGGTGGCTCATGACATACATATCTCTTTCTGCGACTAATGAGATCAATTTTTTTTTTCCCATTTTTGTTACCAACTTTCATGTTTGCTCTCTGCTCCTATTATTTGCTTGTATCTCTCTTCCCTTCCTACTTTTGCATTCATATCCCCCACTATGATAACAACTTCTCTTCTTGAACTCTCATCTATCACTCTTCCCAACATTTCGTACCATTCTTCTTTCACTTCTTATTCTGATTCTTCAGTTGGCGCGTGCGCATTAATTATCGTTAAAGATCCAAATTTGCTATTTATTCTTATGTAGCACAGTCTGTCTGTTATTGCCTCAAATTTCTTAATTTCCCCTTTCAAGGTTTGTTTTATCATGAACCCTACTTCATATCTTCTTGTCAGGCTTTCGCCTGTAAACATCAGATATTCACCCACCTGTATTGTTTTTTCTTCTTTTAAGTGTGTTTCTTGCAGGGCTACTATATCCATCTTATACTTTTTGATTTATTCTGCCAATTCTCTTACCACCCCTGTGTCAAACACACCCCTTACATTCCATGTTCCTGTTCTGCACATTTCATTTTTCTTCTGTTTTTTTCTTCTCTCCTCTGTCCTACTTTTACTCGTATCCTTATTCGTCTCCTTGTTCATCTCCCTATTTCCGCCATACAATTCTTTGCTTAGAAGTTTTTTGAATTTTTTTTCAATTTTCTCCTTCACTCCTTGTTCCTTATCATCCCATACAAAAAGCTTTCCCTCTATATATCCCTCTATTTTCCTATATCCAACTCGCACTGTTTTTCCTTTGTTTTCTTCTACTTTACTTATTTCCACAATCTGCTTTTGTGTTTGCCTTTCCTTTACCGACAGATCATTTTCTGTGAAAATATCTTTCCCTTTTAGTCTCTGTTTGTTCTTCATTATAATCAGTTTTTGGCCCCAGCTAGAAACCTCCGCAACTATCATTTCATTTTTCTTTCCTCGATTGACTTTGTACGCTTTTGTTATATCCACTTTTATCATCAGTTCATTCTCAATAAGTTTTTCGACTTCCACCTTTTCTTTTCCATCTTCAAACCTCAGTTTTTTAACCACTATAATATTTTTCCTTTTTATTTTTTCCTCCCGATCCGCCCCCTCCTCCAGCGCCGTTATTCTACCCTCTAACTCTCGTTTTTCACTTTCCCATTTATTTTCTCTCTCATATTCTTCATTTCTTCTCTCATATTTTTCATTTCTGCTTTCACTTCTTCCGTATTTCTTCTCATCTCTAATTTCATCTGCTCCATCATCCTTTCTAACATTTTTTCCAAATTTCTGGAGTCCATCTCTTTACTTTCGGTTCGAAAATTTGGCGATCTCAATACTTTCTTTGTGCTTATCGAAATCTCCTCCCCTTCCTCGTTTCTACCTCTTCTGTAGTCAACCTTTTTCATTAGAGATTTGTTGTTACTGCGTTTCTTTTACGTTCCGAAATATATTTCCAGTCCGTAACCTCTGTGCGTCGACAGAACGGTTATTCCGGTTTCCTACTCGATTCAGATACCGGCCCGTTTCTCTCGCTAGCGCGTCAGTTACAGAATATCTACGTGTTGTCTTTTGCTATTGTTCGATGTTACCTATAATCTTATTCTTTTATTCCAAATTTCTTTTACCAATTAAATTAATTCCCAATTCTCTTACCACCCCTCTTCATCTCCACTTGACATGCCTTTATCACATTCAATTGTTCCAACGAATTTGGCAAACTTAAGTCCACTTTTTCCACTGATTATCCCTCTTGTGACACACCGCAATGTATCGGCTTGGCGTCCGACAAACTCGAATCCAAATAGTAATTCGATAATTTGCTCGCACAAATTGCTGTAACAGCGTTCATGTTTGACTAAGAAAGTAGACTACTTAGCTCGTCGATTTTCTCAAAATTTTTTTCGTTTAAAAAGCTTCTTCACATCAGAAGCCGTATAAGGAATTGATATATATTTCAAACCAAGCAGCACCAACATCATTATATCTCCCCAATATTGTATACAATGCATATAAAATTTCTGAATAGCATTATAAAGACGTTATGTTGGTTCATCATTTTTTTTCATTTATTCTGTCACGAACTTAGAAGGCCTTCTGGTATTCTTCATACTTTTTAAAATTTCATACTTCTTTAATTTTTCCTTTTCTGAAAAAGGCAGTGTATTATAATCACATCCTGTGATTGCATGAAATCTAGGTCAGCCTTGGCAAAAGTAGATTCTCCCAACTCTGCGGTAATCTTGTCAGTGCAATATCTTAAGGTTATTTCCGGTACGTAAGGAGCCAAACGATTGAAATTATAAAAAATAAATTAAATATCTCTTCGAATTCAAGAATACACATGTCGGAATGATATTTTATCAATTCATATGGAATAGGTAAGATCACCATAGAAACTATTTTATTCATTTGGGCTTCCCCACTATCAGAAATTGTACCCTCCTATAGTAAAACATAAGGTGTTTTATAACAGTTTCTTTTAAATTCATGTCAAATTTGAAATCTCAGTTCAACTTGAATTGATATTTTAAGAAAAATGTAATAATTCCAAATTTAATTGATCATTTCATCAGAATTGTCGATTTTATTTTTTTACTGAAATGAAAATTTCCTTAATTATGTATTTTTTTAAAAATTTTTTCTCAATAAAATTATACGTATCATGTATTTGGAAATTATTCTATCATTCGCAACGGCTGTAGGCGCAATAGGTCGATTTCTTAACAGTAAATTTCACGAAGGAGAGACAAAAAACATGACCGTTTAATATTCAAGATATAGTTTGATATTTTTAGATCAATTAGAACTAAAATATAATCATTCAAATTATTTTAAACGTATTTTAAGAGTATCGTCTTATTGATTATTTCTGTGTGATACGTCCTATTCGTATTCTTGTTCTATGGGTTAACGTCCTAATTAAATTTTTATATTTAAGGGGTGACGAAAAAATAGAGGCTTAGATGTGTGGCTTACGAACAAATTGTATTAACCAGAATAAAACGAAATTAAAATTTTTTTTAAAATATCAAAGAAACAGTTAAACAACAACATTTCATTGGGAACACTGAAATCAAGATACAAAAGTGTTGTTTATCAAAAACTGAAGGCAGAATGCGAATAAACAGATTTTTTTCTTTTTCGCACTAGTTTGTCCATTGTTTACTGTTTTTCTGTTTCTGTTCCGATTTCTGTTTTTTTGCTTAGCTTTCTTACTTCCTTTATATTTAATCTTGTGTAGTAGATTCATTGTAGCTTCTTCTTTTGCACTTATGTTCATTGTTAACTGTTCTTTTTTTTTGCGATTTTACCTGATTCTGTCTTTTTTTGCTTAGCCTTTCTCACTTCCTTTATATTTATCTGTGTAGTTAGATTTCATTTTTGTTTAGCTTTCTCTTTGCACATTTGTCATTGTTAACTTTCCTGTTTTGTTTTTCGATACGGCTGATCTGTTCTTTGCTTGCTTCTTACTTCCTTATTCTCATCTTCTGTAGTAGATTTAGTTCTGTAGCTTTCTTCTTTGTATTAGTTCATTGCTAATTATTTCTTGGTTGTTTTCCGCTTCTTCATCTGAATACTGTTTTTTTGCTTAGCTTTCTTACTTCCTTGATTTTTATGTTCCGAAATCATACGGTAAACTTGCGTAAAAATCCTTCACTCTTAAGGCAATACTGAAGTATTCCTTGTAAATCCTTATATTTTTTTTTGTAATTGTAATTCGGATTGTCGTATAAGCGGCAACGAGGTTGTTACCGAAAATTTGTCGTTAGAGCGGTCAAGGAAATTCCACGTATTCATCATCTGTAGCTCGATTTGTAGAATTTTTATTTTTCAGGACAATACTTGAAAGTTTTCACATCGGTTACTTTAGCGTCATTTACGTTTCGTCCTGGTCGTATAGATGGATATTCATGAAGATGCTTATAATCAATCATTTTTTATAAAAAAAATCATATGCGTCACATAATGGACATCCAGAGGAAAAGGATTAAGCCTTGCTTCCTTTATTACCAAGGAGTATTGACTAGGTATATGAATTTCTTCTTTGTTCTTTAGCTTCCGTTCGATAAGTGCAGATGAGTAAAGTCACACTCCATTGAGTGGGACCCTTCTCCAGTATTTCCGAAATAACCGTTATACCGGTTTGCACTGAAAACGACAACAGCTCATTCGATAATATAACATTTTTATTTTGATACCCGCAATTATCGGAGTAAATATTTATTGACCTTGGCTCTTCCAGACAATGCTTTTTCAGATAGTCCTTATACAACATGTGAACACTGATGAAAACTTAGGTCTCCTTCAGTCTCATTCCAGCAGTATTTTGTCAGATGTATGTGTCTCAACATTATATATCGTAAAGTTATGTAACTGAAGCCTGCTTTTGAAGTATAAATTTACTAGCAAACAATTTAGGGCATAACTGAACCGCTTGTACATCCATAGTAAAAAGTATAAAAAAATTTCTGATGCAATCAGCCTTGTCCTTTCTTTCTCTGTTCTCGCTTCATTTTTATCAATTACGTGTTTCTTGTATGACTCTTCTTCAACTTGACCTACTTTATATGAACAACAAACATCGCATTGATCCTTTCTAGGGAGATGTATGCTATGTTAATTTTTCTTCTAGAAATTTACTGAAGCGAAAATATAGACAAAGGCACTTCATACTTTCAGTGCACTTCTCTGTGTAAACATCATAGATTTCTGTTTTATATGAAAACGTGTCTTCAAGGATAAAGTTTATTTGAATATTTTCGGCAATAATGCGCTGTGTCATTTTTGGAAAACGGTTAATGTGTTTCCCTTGCAAATTGAACTCTCTTAGCGTCATTGTCTTGTTGTTTTGGCACTTCATGCTGTACAGGTTCAGTGAGCCAGTTTCTTATCATCCTTTCACCTATTCAAGTGTAGATATAAACATCCGCTTGCAAACGGGCAATTATGTTGACATCAAGCTGCAAACTATAAACAATAGTCCCTGTTCGCCTCGACGCACTCTGAGTATCAGGATATTTTTCTTCTCGATAAATACTGAAGCCCCCACATTTTCTTTGTTCCCATGTCAAAGTCCAAAATCTGTTGAATATTTCCTGTCTTTCAATTTCCGAAAACTGTTTCACAATTTATATTTTTTTACTGCTACACATACACGGATCACCCAGCTTGCGGGCAGGTCTTTTGATATTGTGTTTCATAATCTCCTGTCTTGCTGCTCAGTGTAGCCTATGACTGGCTCCACTAATTCTAATAAAAGTTTTTCATTTTTGTTTCTATCCCATTCATTTTGATCTGCGGACTTCCTTCTTTTTTCTTTAGCTTTATTACCAAGCACGGTTTCTAGGCGTTGTTACGTTGTCTGGCTCTAAACTTTCCATCCAATTCATGACTTGAGGAATTTCTTCAAGCTGGTTCGTCGACGTAAGTGAGTAGAAAACGTTTCCGAGTTTAAACCGTCAAATGATTCAATATTTGGAGGAATTTCTTCGGTTGGTTCATCAACGAAGTGAGTAGATGTTTCCGGCTCTAAACCATTAAATATTTCAATATTTGGAGGAATTTCATCTGTAATTTCGTTGACGAAGTGATTAGGCTTTACTCGTTCCAAATTTACCAATTCGTCGCTTGGAGGAATTTGTTCTATATATTCAGTGAGTTTTGCTGGATGAATCAGTGAAATATGTTCACTAAAAAGGATGCAATTATCAGAAACCAAATCTTGATTGTGACAGAATTCTTCGAAACAATTTACTGATACTGGCTTCTCTAGTGTAAGGCTTTCATGTTGTACCATTCGTTTATCAAAAATCACAAATTCGTATGAAGTGTGCGGATGAATCTGACACAAGAACATCATCGGTAGCAGATTCAGATGGGCTCTTAGTATTGGTCGCCAGAGCAGCTTTTAAAATACGAGCACTTCGAGAGGACATCCTATAAAGAACAAAATGAACAAGTAAACAAAATGAATAATGAAATGTTCAGACAGCCCTAAGCAAGCACACACTTTTTTTCACATAAAAAACCTACATTTTTGAACTCGTAAACTGGCACCACTACATAATCCCACAGCTTCAAGTTATTTGTAAAATTGTGGGATACGACGTATTTCCTTGAAGTGCAATACGTCGTAACCAACAAATCGAAAGTGAGGTTAGGTTATGAACTCGCATTTTCTCCCAAACAAAAAATCAATAAAATCGAAAACTAAAGTTAGCTTATGATATTTTTCATCTCTATGATAAAATCATACACTCACCTTTTAACTATAACACAAAAAACAGTTCAAGATATTTAAATAAATAACTTCACTTTTGCAGCGTTTTTGATAGAGCACTGACACCTGTGATTAATTTGTTAGGGTTACGACCTATTGCACTGAAATTATTTTTTGTGGCTTCCGACCCATTGCGCTTCACTTCAACCACCGCTGGGGATACGACCTTTTGAAATAATGAAACAGAGAGGTTTTTTGAGGGCGATGAGTATTGTAGGGACAAAATATTGACTATGAAAATCAAATGGCGCCAAAAACGCAAAAACATATTTTGTGTGCGATACGACCTATTGCACCTAAGCTGTCGATTTATTGATTCACTTTCACTATACATAGTGTTCTTCATTCTTGCTTGATAATGATTCAAAATTCTTCTTGTTTGTTTATATAATTTCAAGTTGACACCCAGCCGTGACTTATAGTTGCCACTACTAAAGAGTCAATTACCATTTGATTCCATGCATTGCATCAGTTCTCATAATATCTACATTAGGAAAACATAATTTTTCCACAATTCTGTTCTATATGATATTTTTCATATCATAACAGAATTCTTCCTTTCATTTATGTTAATATAATTTTTCCCAATATTGACTCATAGTTTCCACAAACTATATACCAAGGTAATACCATTTGTTTCCATCCATCTTATCAGTTCTACTAATATCTAAGTATATTGTGAAAACATAATTATGTTTTCCTCCTGACTGATCCGTACGTTGTTTTCCTTTTCATAACAAACATAACAACATAACCCCAAGAACCTAAATATTTGAACATTTTGCTGCCTTAGGAAAGTTACGTCAGTCCGGCAGAACTGCTTGCGCATTTCGTTTTATTAGTATGAAGGCGCATAGATCCTTCCTTGCTACTGTACTGTCGCGCTGCGATCTAAGACCGTACTCCACCGAGCGAACACAGCGTTACTTTTATGTATAGGGTAAAAGTCGGATAGTTGGGCATCTTTTCGATTAAGCTCTATTATACGAAAATAGGTATATACTTAATAAGAATAATACAATATGTGTATCAAAACATAGGAGTTTCATCTCTGATAGTAGCCTATTTTTTTGAACACAATATATAATGGTTTTGTGTAAATCTTGTTTTATTTGACATCTAAAAAAAGAGGTAGATTCCTACTCTAGCGTAAAGTAGTCCAACGTTGAAAATGTTCTGGAGAATACTCGCCTCATGAACGGATAGGCGTTTTTAATTAAAAACAAATTAATATCAATTTAAGTAATCAGTCTTTATCAGGTACTGCAATAGTTCATTAAAAACTGAGTTTTATAATTTGAAACTATAAAAATATAACAGAAATAGGCTCCAAACTCAAAATAAGATAAGTCATTAACAAAATATTATTTTTCTTTCTGAAGGTAAAACAATATGTCCATCAACTTTGGTATCAGCATTAGTTAATCATAAGAAGCTAGGGTTTTCAACTTTCCACGTCTCATGCAATGGTTTTCGAATGTAGTACAAGTTTCATGCAATCACATTGACACTTCTCACATTTAATCTAATCTGATTTCGATTTAGTAAAATTGTTTTCAAATTACCATTTTCGTCTTTTAATATATTTTCAGTGTCTCTTTTTTTTTTTCATCCTGCATTCTTTTAGTTGGTGGCCCCTCCGTGGCTTTTCCTTCAGATGTTTTTGGACTTATAACATTTTCTTCATTTTCAGAATTGTGAATTTGTTTTCTTCTCTTCCTCAAAGCTCTTCCTTTGGTCTGTTAAACGATATTATTATCGGATTCGATTTCACTACTGGTAATATCGATACATCGTTTGGTCTTTCTCTTCTTTTGCAGTTGCCTTCTTTTTTTCACAATACTCTTCTTGCTATCAGCTGGTTTTTTTTACTGGATCTTCATTTTTCGTTGTTCTTTTTTTAGTTTCCGTTATTTTATATGGACAATATTATCATTGGAATTTAAAATTTCTGCAGATTGTTTAGCGCTTTTAGACACATAGATAGAATCCATGAAATTGATAGTTCAGTGCCATCAAAGACGTATTTTTCAATTACGCTATCTGCCAGAACTTAACAGTCTTGAGAGATGTTCAAAAGGCTTGGAGAGGGCCTAGGTGGCGTACTATTTTGATTAACACCATTCTGCTCAGCCTCATTTGAGACCTCAGGTAACAAGCGGACGTCCACTGTACGTCATTATTTGGTCATCCCTGACGTCCGAGTGACTTCCTAAATGACGTCATAATGACGTTGATATGACTGTATAAGTCACAGACGGATGACGTCATTTCCATGACGGCAAATAAACGTCCTTGAAGGAGGTAGTGTGACGTCTAACTGACCTTCTCATTTAGTAAAATTCTTCTGGACTTGTTGTCGTCTTCAGCCTGAAGACGATTTTAGATTCCAACAATCGAAACGTCTTGACAAGAACTCGCAAGAATTCATTTTCACCTTTTAGGCAATGGAAGTCCAGAATAATTTTACTCAAACAGAAACATTGTCAATCACTTTCAAACTGACCTTCTAGTATTTATCTCTCTGAATAATAAATGATTTTGTAAGGTCAAATTTGACATGGAAATGTCATTATTCTCAATACTCAATAATTTATTCATGTTAATTCACAAACAATGTGTTACATACGTCAAAAATAGATATATAAGTAAATTCTTAATACAGTACATTCAGTCCAAGAACCAATCACTGACAGAAAAATATACAATCAATACATGTCAAAGATTAAAAAAGCACATCACAATAACAGGTTAAAATTACATCAAAATACATAAACTAAAATCTTAATTAAATTAATACATGTCAAAATTTAAATGAAAACTCACATGTTAAAATCCGAACTAAAATAATCACTAACAGAATAGAAAGAATGTTTAATCAAATATGATTTTAGCCGAGTCTTAAAAGTTCTAAGAGGTAAAATTTTTACATCTGGTGGCAAGATATCAAACATTTTTAATCCCAGTATCCAGGGCCATCCCGACACCTCTCCAAGCGCCAGAATTCCGGGACCAGGTCCCCCCTACCACGAGTGTTATAGTCATGAATGTCTTTATGCGTTTTAAACACTTCGATGTTTCTCCTGACATACACCAGGCATTCCAGGATGTACAAAGACGGCACAGTCAGACCCATACTCACAAACATACACCGGCAGTCTTCCCTATAACCTAAACTTCTCATAACTTTTACAACTCTTCTCTGTAATCCAAAAACCCTGTGCGCATCCGCCGAATGTCCCCAAGCCAAAATTGCATAAGCAATATTTGAGTGGAATATGGCAAAGTATGCTGTTCTCAATACATTGGCGGAAACACATTGGGAGATATTTCTCATTACATATATGGACTTATTAAGTTTCTTTGATAATGCCTCTATGTGATTTCCCCATTGCAGCTTTGGATCCAAAACAACTCCCAAGAAATTATTTTCACCAGGATTAGGGACACTCAGTTCACGCATTGTGAACACAACCCGGTTAGGGTTGTGTTTGAACAAAACCAACTTTCGGCCCTCTCCCGCGCGACCATGGAACCTCTCAAAGACTCTTCCAAGGAATTAGCAGCGAATGACACTGTGGCATCATCAGCAGAAAGTGTATATTTCTCATTATTTGAGTTAGTTGGCAAGTCATTTATGTAGATTAAAAAGAGTATAGGCCCCAAAATCGAGCCTTGGGGTACTCCAATATCAATTTTGCTCCTTGCTGACGTCACCCCAGCTACCCTCATTACCTGATATCTTGATTCCAGATAAGATTCAATAAGCTGGATACTGCTAGTTGAGAATTTATAGTACTGAAGCTTGGAAAGAAGGATACCATGATCGACACAGTCGAACGCCTTGCTCAAGTCGCAGAACAAAACTGAATCATACTGCCTCTCATTAAATGCATCCAACACACCAGAAACAAGATCCAGGATACCCTGAGTAGTGTTCCTCTCCCCCCTGAATCCCCATTGGTGTTCAGTAAACAGGTCATTCGTTTCAAAATGCTCAAACTTATCTGCACAGCAATGCACTTTTCTAAAACTTTTGAAATAATATAGGTAGAAGCGAGATTGGTCTGTAGTTCACCAGGGGTTGCTGGATCTCCCTTTTTAAAAATTGGCTTCACAATGGCTAATCTGAGACAATTAGAATAATATGCTGTTTTTAAAGCATAGGTTAATTAATCTTGTTAACGGTAGCAAGATACAGTTCTTTGCTGTTTTGATTAGTTTCACATTCAGTCCGTAAATATCACCAACTTGTTTTATTTTTTTAGTTTATTCATATTTCCCTAACTTCATTAAAAGTTTACTTCCCCTGAATCCAAAAAACAGGAGCCTCCCGGACCTCAAGGTACTCAACAGGGTCCCTATCCGATTCAGGGATAGTCTCTATAACAGAATGGGCAATGCCAGAGAAAAAATCATTGAATTCATTAGGAGTTATTGTGCTTTTGTCTGATACTGTGTTTTTGCCTCTTAGTTTGTTTATTATCTGCCACATTGCTCTAACAGGATTGGGAGAGGACTGCATAATACGGTCATTGAATTTGATTTTTTCCTCTCTAATACATGCTCTATATACCCCTCTGAAATTGTTATGTTCTTCCCCAGCACCATCAAAACCATATTGCCGACGCAACTCGTCAAGAAATGCAAGATGGTCTCGCATGGCCCTGAGTTTATCGTTAAACCAAGAGATTTTTAGGTGGTCTGATCTTACCTTATATCTTTTTTCAGGGAAAGCCTGCAAATAGGTATTTTCCAAAATGTCCATGAACATGTCACATTTACTTCCAACATCCACATCTTGTGCCAAGAAGTCCCATGATCTGTCACGAAGAATGTTATGAAAAACACACAAACCATGCTTAGTTATGGGTCTGCACACTTTTTGGACCTCCATGCAATCATCTATTTCTCTTTCAACCTCACATTCGATTATCTGACACACATGATCTGATACATTCACATCAATGAGTCTTAAGGGCTTCACACTTACACTAGAATTAACAAAAACATTATCCAAGCATGACTCTTGCCGTTTTGGCTGTAACACAGTCTGTCTTAAGTCAAAACTTTCCATCAGGTCACAAAGTATCCTGGTATCTGCTGAAGCAGTGTTAAATTGGACATTGAAATCACCCGCAAGAAGGATTCCAACACTCGTAGCAAGCCCAGACAAAATCCCATCAATGGCCGCCAAAAAGGTGTCTAAGTGACCACTGGGTGAGCGGTAGAAAACTAAAATGTAAAGGTTTGAGGGATTAATAAGAATACTACAATACTCAGCACATTTTTCAACAATAAGGTCTGTCACTATGTTAGTTGAAGAGAATTCAAAATCATTCCTGACAAGAATGAGAGTTCCACCACCGCTGAATTCCCTTCTAGATGAAAATGCACCAACCTTGTAATTTTCGATCTGTAAAACCTCGATTTCTTCTTTCCTAAGCCAATGTTCAGTTACACATAAAATGTCCACATTCTTATAGGCCAAAAATGCTTGCATTTCATTTGTTTTATCCCTAAGAGATCTGACATTAATATGCATTACTCTTAGATTTGTTGATGTAAATTTCTTGCCATCGCTTGGCGCTGTATGTTCAAAAAATGGTTCACTAATATTCCCTGAGGCCACAACGCAGGGCTCAGATAATTTTCTCGCTCATCATATGGCACATAAACGGAATGCTGAACGATACTTATCTCGTTTGGTTTGGATTTTAATACAGTCACAACCTCTGCCAGTTTTGCTGTTCTTGAGGAAATCTAGAATCTGCTCCCCCTTCACATCAGGAGCAAATCCCGTCAAGAATAAGAAGGCCATTCTCTGAGCCACTTTGAGACCGCCCACATTCTCGTTAGTTCCTCTCACTGGTTCAGGTCTGCTACTATTTCCATTTTTAATTTGTAGACCATTATTGCGTCTGAAACCACGCCTTTTTTGTTGTTCCTAATTGTTATTTTGTGCATTATTCAGATCTGGAAGTTGATGTCGTTCGCTATTTATCTCATTCATTCCACCATCAGCTGGCTTTTGTTTATTTTGCAATTCCTTAACCTCTCTACTGTCATTCACTTCAACATCAAAAACTGGTGCAGTTGAACTACCAGCTGGTTTATCAGGCTGGTTGCTAGCCCGATTTTCCAGCACTTGAGGAGTGATTTCACAGTCTTCAATATTTACAGCGACATCTAGGTTTTGTTTTGATTTCTCACTTGCTTTTTTATTGGTATCGTCGGGTGAAGGACGAGGAAAGGAATGTTCGGAATGTTGATTCGAATTTTGGAATACTGACTTTGAACTAACAGAATCATACTTTTCTTTCCATAGTTTGGAGTTTTCCTTTAAAACACTGTTCTTTTCTTCCATTTCAAACAACAGTTTTCTTAATAGTGATATTTGAACATCTTTAACGTCGATGTCCATTCCAACCTCACTTTCTTGACGGCATATTACGCGTGTTTCATCGATGAAAAACACTTCTTTAGCCCAATCTCGCGATGCACACGATTTATGGAAAGCGTTTCCACAAACTATACACACCGCACAACTAAAACTTTTTGTTTTACAACACTTTAAATAGATTTTTTCGGAGGAGCTACTTTTCAGTCGACTATTCGTCGGCGCCATCTTGATGAAAAATCGAATCGATATAGTAATTGAGCGCTATCAAGATTATTTCTGCAACTGGATTATACAGGATGTTATTTCCTATGGGGATCTAAATAATTTTCAACATAAATGAAGAACACATTTATTCATTAATAATAAAATGTGTACTCCATAAATTCTTCACCAATAAATAGCATACAATTTTCAGAATTTATGATCATGTTTTCAATTTGAATAACTTTGTGATTTTTTGAAATGAAATAAGAGTCAGAGATAGAATGACCTTTGGTACAAAAAGTGAAACCTTGAAAAACCACTTTTTTGAACCGTTTACAAAGATTGAGTCCATTCATAACAGGACCATTTGTATGTTGCGAAAATGCTGTGGGACATTTTGTTCAAATGAAATACTGGCATCTGAAATATTATACTTTTCTTAAATTCTTCTGTAAATTTGTGCTGCTGGATTTATGGGAGACCTAACTAATTGTTTCGAACGTCCAAGATAGTTTTCGAAAGGAAATGTTATCAAGAGGGCCAAAAGCTCTAACTTCCGCTTCTAGGTAGCATAAATTATGCACGTTATGTTCTAAGAACTCAGTTCCATAAATATTTTTGGAATATGTTATAAAAACATCTAAAAATTTTGAAGGTGTATCTGTTCCAATAATTGAAATATCTGAGATTGAATTCTCGCACATCACTTGGTGAAACATCATAAAGAATAAAGTATAAACTTTAAAATAAAAACACTTGGCTTATGTTTCACAATATAAAAAATATTTAGATACTGTATTTCGCAGTAACGAAAAGTCGACATGTTTCGAGTTATGAAGTTTTGGAATTTTTTATTGGGATTTATTTTAAGTTTTGAGAATTTATCTGTATTAAATAGGATTTCAGATTTTTCAATTTAGGTATTATATATAAAGTATTTGTTGCATTCAATATACCCCACGCAAACTATTAATGAAGAACAAAAATACTTCCCAATAAATTATGTGCCTAATTTGAGTAGCAAAATTTGTAACAGACTATCGGAAAATAACGTTAAAACAATTTGTACAAACAAAAGAAACTTGAAGTCTTTCTTGGTCAATAATAAAGAAAAATCTAACATCGGAGAAAACAGTGGTGTTTAAAAAATATTTTGCGACGAATGTCCTGCTTTCTATATTGGACAGACAGGAAGGAATATAAATATTCTTGTTGAAGAACATAAAAAGTCAATTTTACAAAACAAAAATACCACTGGCTTCTCTGAGCATGGTATAAAATTCAATCACTTCCTGGATTTCAACGAAACCAAATTGTTACATTCAGGTAACAAAGGAAAGCGCCTTGACCTTCTTAAAATTCTCGAAATAAGTTCCGCCCATAAAAGTAAATTACCCCTTGTAAACGAACAAATTGATTTTCAGGTATCACCTTTGCTTTTGTATGTTTTATAAAATAGGATGTAATACTCTCCTGTAGTCAGTCTTGATAATGAGTTCATAACTCGAAACATGTCGACTTTTCGTTACTGCTAAATACAGTATCTGAATATTTTTCATATTGTGAAACATAAGCCGAGTGTTTTTATTTTAAAATTGAAATATGTCTCCCAGATAGGAAAATCTTTATAGCACAATAAAATAAGACGAAGTTTCCATATACTGCCAATTTTACAATACTCTCTAACACAACAGGTCCTACCTAAATTAAGAATGTGCGAAATTCAGTGGCTTTTCAGCGTGCTAACTCTGTTAGGGATCTTGGTTTTCTATTAAAGTCCACAGGTATATAGTTTCTCAAGAGCTCCAGTCGCTCTGATATTTCAGATGTATTTTGATGACGTGAACGCACAGATAAATTACCAGATTTCCCAAAACAATTTCTCAGTAACTCCTAAACAAACTGCATTCATATAGTCAATTGGAAATTTTGTTACCATACCCACACCCAAATCTATTAGTAGGGATACACCTGCATGGTGATCCTCATCTTCTTGAAGTAGGAAAGAATTGTATGTTCTTCTAATTGCAGTAGTTTCTACAAACATCATTCTTCCCTGGTATTCACCTTCCCCCACCCCCCCCCCCC
>JARQZK010004779.1:0-15338 GCA_030704885.1 Cynegetis impunctata
AAAATAAGTCAGAACTAGAGTAGCAAGAATGATGAAAACTTGATAGATTTTGTAAGGATTTACGAAGTAATTTATGATATAAAATGTAAACGCCACAGAAATACCCATAATGTTATGAAGAACAAATCTGTATTCCTTGAATTTTAATTCAATGCAGTGTAGACGACGAACTAGTATTTCAAATGCCCTGCTGTAGTATGAGCATTAAATAAATCCCCATACAAGTTTTTTTTCAACAACTGATGATTGTTTATCTTCTTAATATCTAAATATACAGGGTATTTCGAAAGACTTTCGCTGGCATCCGTTTTAAACTTGCGAGGTTGTAGCTGTTTATAGACATTTAATTTACTATTTAATTTGTGATAACTTAATTATAGCTTGCCAAACTCAATGATTTTTTTTTGAAGCGCTCTATAATTATATGTTCGACAAATAAATGTATTTATAGTGTTAACCCTCAGCTGGTATCGTCATTTTTACATACTTAACGGATATCTTCGGGTCGATTCTGACCCGATACTATTTTTTTTTAAATTTAAATTAGTGTGTCTCAACAGTTCTGGTCATTGACACAGGTACATGAAAAAATTTAAAATTTCCTTTAACAAATTTTTAGCAAATGAGCAGGACAATCAGATTTTTGTATACAAATTAGTCTGGTTTAAATATTGAATAACTTTATGTATTTGAGCTGGTGAGTTGAGAATTTCTGTCATAGTGTTTGCTAGTCCAAGTTTTTCCCTTTGAATCGTATACCTCTGACATTCAGTCATTAGATGGTGTACTGTTAGTGCTGTGTTACAATCCCTGCAGAAAGGCGGTGGTCCAGAGTTTAATAAAAAGTTGTGTGTAATGTTTGTGTGGCGAATTCTTAGCCTTCTGATAATTTTTTTATCTCGTCTAGGTAGCGGAGGCATGTATATAGGCTTGGTGGAGTGCCGGATGTCGTGTAATTTTGATTGGTTTCTACTCCAGTGCTCTTGCCATAAGGATTTTATTTTGTTCTTGAAGCAGCATTTCAAGTCGTGACAGAGTTGTATTCCTTCAGTTGGATGTCTGGATGTTGTTGCCTCTTTCGCTGTTCGATCTGCAAGTTCGTTACCCACAATCCCAACATGCGAAGGGACCCAAAGGAGGGCCACAATCACACCATTTGCATGAAGGTTCTGGTTGTTTTCATGGATCTCTTGTACGAGTGGGTGAGAGATGTACATGTTTTCGATGGATTTAATTGATGCGAGAGAGTCTGTGCAAATGGTAACTTTTTAGTTTTTAGTTTAGCAAATAATTATCCTCTGTGGACACTAGAGAAGGACTGCAGAGTATATGTAGAAATGGTCTCTTGGGAGAGTGTGACTGAGCTTCCCACAGCGTTATTACTTTTGGAGGCATCTGTGTATAAAATTTCGTCGGGTTTGGAGTTGTGTATGAATTCTAGGAATTTCTGTCTCAGAAGACTGTTTGAGGTATCGCTTTTGTTGAATGCATTTAGACGTAGGTCCATTCTCGGTAAAATTTTACTCCAGGGCGGGGAGCAGGATACAATAATAGGTGTCATTCGATTAAGGTCTATATCGCCGAGAAGTGGCGCTAGAGTGTACGTGATTGGTTTAATTTTTTTTATGTATCTACGTTTGTGAACTTCTTGGTAATAATCTTGTGCGCTGGATTTGATGCATTCGCAGAGACTCTGGAGCAGAATGACAGCATGAGTTGTTGCCTTCTAAGCCAGAGAGGTGACTGGTTGGCTTCGCAACATAAACTTTCCACATGACAAGCACCTAGACAACTACGTAGAGCAGAATTTTGTACTATGTTGAGGAGCCGTAAATCTGTTTTAGTGCCTGACATGTAGAGAATACAACCACAATCCATCCTAGAGCGGATAATTGATCTGTAGACCCTTAGCAGAATTTCCTCTCCACTTCCCCATTGTCGGTGTGATAAACTTCTTATGATATTGAGCCCAATAAAGAATTTGTCTTTGACCTGTTTAATGCGACTCTTCCAGCTGAGCCTGCTGTAAAATAAGATAAAATAATTTTCGGACTAGGCTGTTTGTGTCTTCTTCTTGAGAATTTGCTGACTTTGCTCTTGGTTGTTGAGAAGTGTATACCTATTTTGGTAGACTAATCATGTAGATTATCGACGGTTTTTTGTATTATGTTCGTTGTAGTTGTGGTATTCCTCCCGTGGCAAAAAATGAATAAGTCGTCGGCGTAGAGACCCAAACGTATTGGAGACTGAACTATTTTACATACATCGTTGATGGAAAATATAAATAATGTAGGGCTGACTACCGAGCCTTGGGGTACACCATTTTTTTGTGTATGTGAGTGAGATATCTTTCCGTTAGCGCAAACTTTGGAGTGTCGGTCTGATGAGAAATTTTTTATGAAACTGTACATATTTCCTTTGATGTGGAATACTTTTAGCGTTTTTAGTATGACTGAATATGGAAGTGAGTCAAACGCACTCTCTATGTCAAAAATGGCTGATACTACCTCTTAGTTCTCGTTGAAGGCGTTAATGATGTGTGTCTAGAGTGATAGTAAATTATCTATGCTGCAGTGATGTGGTCTGAATCCTGATTGGGCGGGAGACAGAATGCTATGTTTCTCAAGGTACCACAAAAGTCTGTTATTAATCATTTTTTCTAGAAGTTTCGACATGTTGCATGTTGGAGCGATAGGTCTGTAACAGTTAACACTGCTTGAGCCACTCCCTGATTTTTTTATGGGTAGGATATTAGCTTCTTGCCACCTTTTAGAAAAATAGTTTTTCGTCCATATCAAGTTATATAGTTCTAAAAGTTTATGGAGACTACTGGAAGACAAATTCTTGAGAAATATGGAGGGGATGTTATCAGGTCCTGCGGCAAAGATTCTCGTTGATGTTAGAGCTATAGAAAGTTCTTCGTATGAGAAACTGGAATTAAGTGCGTCAATATCATATGTTTGATCAGGAGACAACGGAGGACTGTCAATATTTGGGTTGCAAGCATTATTATTATATTTTATATGTTAACTATTTCTTGGCTATCTGTGACGATGCGATCTTGATGTGTGATTGCCGGGATTTTCGAGAAGGTCCTCTTGCCTTGAATTCGTCTGATTTTCGTCCAAACCTGCTTAGAGGGTGTTGTCGAGTTTATGAATGAAACGTACTTACTCCAGCTGTATTTTTTGCTTTGCTTGACTATTCTTTTAGCTCTGGCTCTACATTTTTTGAATTCAATAAAATCGTGGTCGTTTCTTGATCTTCTATATCGGTTTAGTGCTCTTTTACTTTCGTTTATCGCTGACCTACAGTTGTCGTTCCACCAGGGAACTATTCTTCGCGGCTGGTTTATTGCTCTTTTCCCAACATGATGTTCGGCGGCAAGAATAATGCATGAGTTGAAAGCATAGACAGCTTCATCAATGTTATCTGGAAAATGTAATTGATTAGTTTGATTTTCTACATTTGATCTATAAGCATCCCAGTTGGCATGAGCTATTTTCCACCTCGGTATAATATCGGATGGATTTTCGGCGTTATCAGTTATCAGTCTAGGAAAATAATTACTGTCGTGTAGATTGTCTAACGGACTCCATGTGAGCAGTGGGAATGTTTGTGGATCACAAAAAGTGAGATCGATTGATGAAAACGTTCGAGAGCTGAAGTTGAAGTGAGTACTTGCGCCGTTGTTTAGAAGGCAAAGTTCGGAATTTCGGTATACATTTTTAACCACTTTATTCTTGCCGAATGTTTCTTGGGAGCCCCAGAGTATATTGTGTGCGTTGAAGTCTCCATTAGTTATGAAAGGCGCAGTTAATTGAAAAATTAGGTGATTGCCTCAGAGAGAGAAAGGTTTGGTGGAATGTAAATACTGCAAATAGTTTTTTTGAAAGGACACCAAACAGTAGCTGCTACTGCTTCTAAAGTAGTATTTAAAGGAAATGGTATCGAATAGAGATCTTTTGAGACAAATATGGATGTTCCGCCACTGGCTCTCTCACAGTCAGTCCTGATGTGGTGGTATCCTTCGTAGCCTTTAAGGTGACGCTTGTTAGATGTAGTAAAGTTATATATCGACATTTTGGGAGGACATTAATTTTTGAATTTGTTCGAGGCGAGAATAGAATCCATCGCAATTCCATTGAATGAGCGAGAAAATTATTGCGTGAGTTTGTGTGATGTTTGGGTGTTTGGTCTAAAGGAGAGTTTTCATATGAACTTTCAAAAGATGATTGAGACGATAGACTTTCTGTATAAGATTCCTCATTTCCTAGTTCCCTTTTCAATTTTTTGGATAGCCTGGTGAATCTGTTTTTCATAGATCTTTCAGTTAAAGAGGGGTATATTATACGTAAGTCTGATAGTACGGATTCAACATCTGTCGTGAAGTGTTTGGCTTCTAGTAAAGGTTTGGAGCTACCATAGGAATTTTCAAGAAAAGCTATTCATATAAATATATATATATATATATATATATATATATATATATATTATATATATATATTATATATATAAAATATATTAATTTAAAAAATAGCAAATAGAGTGACTATATTTTAACGGTAACCGTTCAAATTACACACGCTAGAACGTAGAGAACATCACTCGTCGGCTTTCAAACGTCGAATCCCGATACTTTTAAAAAAGGTTGAAACCTTCAAATTACAAAATATCATTATTTAATCAATTTTTAGCAATGTCTACAACAGGTTTAGAAACAAAAAATCATGGATATGAATACACTTTATTGTAGGAAAAAAAATCAAATAATTTCTCTGAGAAAGTGTAACGCAATATAATTTCCCACATTTCAACTGAAACATCAAAATATCAAAAATATAATATAATGGGCCCTGATACAATATATTTAGCCTTCAACAAAAAATAAAGAAATAGATTCTCGTATAAAAAAACGTGCAATAACAATTGCATAACCTATCACTCGATTTTTACATTTTTCATAATAATGTAGCTGTGCTCTGTAGGTACTTCAAACACGTATTCGTTGCACTTATCACACATTGTAAAATATTTACTGCCATTTTTCGATTTACACGTGTAACATCTTCATCGTTTTCTCGCCCTATACTTACTGCATTAGGATCAGGAGCTCTGGGCTGAGAAATTGACAGCCTACTTTCATTCGTAGTAGTTTCTTCATATTTAAGGGCTCTTTGCCAACATCTTCACTGTTCGAGAACAATTCACCTACTATTTCGACATACCTACTGCCGGCCGCCAATAACGAGAAAATCTATAGTAAAATAAATTCAAAACACACACGCAACTGGTATCCTCGGGTCAAATCTGACCCTAACGCGTACAATTCGGTCTTTGCGATGCTTTAATAGAACTAGCGTTTAAGGTATCTATTTGTATGAAATATTTATGAGAAGTCACGAAACCACAACCACATAAGTGCAAAATCGACTATCCTGTGATGAAATGAAGATGCTCCGGGTCAATTCTGACCCGACGATACCAGTTATGGGTTAATTCAAACACTGTCGAATGACAACAAAAAACCTGACACAAGTCAGGTAGTTGTTACTACGAAGTTGAAACTTGAGACGACATTCTATCAACAAAAACTCTCTGGTTGATTTAATAAATTGCGATTCTGATTGGGATACTACTCAAATTTACGTTCAATAATTTGATTTCGAGAAGGTTGAGGTGAGTGGTAAATTATTGTTCAGTTGTCTGTATGATGAATATTATCTATCGGTCACTTGCTATAGTCAGTTATAACAAAATTTATAGAATATCATATCTAATGATAATAAGTTATAAATTCGAACCTTTAAAACGATGAAAACTTCCAAAAAATTAGTTATGAACTACCTACAATAAATATTTTATGCCCCTTTCAATGATTTACAGTCGTTTAATTAACCATTGAGCAACAAATGAAAGAACTGTGGCTAAAAGAAATAACGAATTTCAAATTTACAATGGTGACTGTAAAATGCAACCAAGATTTAATAGGTGATCGTACTATAAAAATCTTTAATAAATTCCATAGTTATCGCAAGCTACAGCTATACTATATGGAGTAAGGGTTTGATGCAAAGAGATAGATCGGAGAACGAATAAGCAACTCACTGAATAGGTTGGCAAATATTCTGTGTAATATTTTGGGTTAGTTATATTGATATATATATATATATATATATATATATATATATATATATATATATATATATATATATATATGATATGAGATTAAATCCTCGCTTAGCACTTGGTGAAACATGATTGAATATAATTGAATGCAATGCTCGGAAAAACTCGTAGTATTCGTATTAAATAGAATTGACCTTCTATGTTCATCTACTCGGGTTTGTATTTTTCCACCTATTTGACCGATGTGGAGAGCAGGACATTCACTACAGAAGATTTCATACATCCCGCTACTTTCTTCAACCTTATTCTTTTCTTTATTATTTACCAAAAGTGACTTGATATTTCTTTTATTCGTGCAAGTAATTTTAATGTCATTTTTCTTTAATCTATTACAAATTAGATCACTATGGCGTGGTATAAAGTTAATAAAATGATATTTTTGTTCAGATCTAATTGCTGATATTCTGAAATACATTAACTCCTTTTACACATCTATTAAATTTACGAAAGAAATCGAAAACAAACAAAAAACCTTGATTTTTTCAGATCTTCAAATTACAAGGAATGTTGACGTTTTGACATTTGATATAATAGAAAACCTATACTTGTACAGATGCATTAACACCCAATGATAGCAGTCAGCCGTTGAAAATAAAACTTAGTGCTTTTTATTCCTTTGTACACCGACTTCTATCTATTCCTCTCTCTGAAGGGGATTTCAAAAAAGAAGTTAATACCTTAAAAATATTAGCAGTAAATAACGGTTACAATGAAATCATAATAGATAAACTTATTTGGAAAAAGCGGCAGAAAAATCTTTTAAATTCAATTTATCCCACATCGGTTATTAGATCTGAACAAAAATATCATTTTATTAACTTTATACCACGCCTTAGCGATCTAATTTGTAATAGATTAAAGAAAAATAATATTAAAATTATTTGCCGGAATCAAAGAAATATCAAATCACTTTTGGTAAATTATAAAGAAAAGAATAAGGTTGAAGAAAGTAGCGGGATACATAAAATTTTTTGTAGTGAATGTCCTGCTTTCTGCATCGGTCAAACAGGTAGAAAAATACAAACCGGAGAAGATGAACATAGAAGGTCAATTCTATTTAATAAGAATACTACTGGTTTTTCCGAGCATTGCATTCAATACAATCACTTCATAGATGTGGATAAAACTAAATGTTTGCATGCAGGTAATAAAGGAAAACGTCAGTTTTATAAATAAATTTGCTGTCATCTTTCCTGCATTAGTCTTGAGAATGGGTTCATTACCCGAAACATGTTGGCAACTTTTTGTTAATTTTTATTAATTTTCACTATATTTGTCAAACAGTAAGCCAAGTGTTTTTTTTTTGAATTAATAATATATTGATATATACTTCTTTCAAAGTCTAATGATATTTAATCACTCATAATTATTATTAAAAAAAAATTATTTTCATTGCAGAATGCGCTCTTCGTTGGCACTTGCGTTAAAATCCCAATGATGTTACTCGCCACCCACGGATTTGGACACGGGGGTGAGGAAATCTCTCAATGGGTACGCATATCCATGCGTTTCATGTATCTCCGTTACTCTATGGAGGGTCTTGCAGGCATCATGTTAAGAAACAGACCGTTAGTACCGTGTCCAGAAGAGAAAGAGTGGTGTACCTACACAGATCTGAATTATTTTCTGCATAGCATGGGCATGGCTGACGGTGTTCTATGGATTGACATCGTAGCTCTCATTGTTTTCCTTTTCATTTTCAAGGCAGCTGGGTATTATATACTACTGCAAAGGTTGTCACCAAATAAAATGTCTAGAACGGTTAATGTGTTTGTGAAACTAGTAAAATCTCACTTTGGTCCATAGTGAGCATGGAGTCCATGGGGTCCATATATCCAGTTGTAGTAGTTTTATATTGCAGTTTAGTTCCTTTTTTATAATGATGCATCCATGAAGATGTATATTGTATATAAATATTTTTGTATTTATTTTCATGAGTTAAATGGTTGTGTCTAACTTATTTCATAGTAGACTGATTTTTTGATCTATTTTGGTTAAGGTTTACATATGGATGAAGGACAAAATAAAGATTTTCTTTTGAGTTAGAGTTTGTAGATCTGAAAAACTCATAGGTACCTATCTTCTAAACTAAGAATAGTATACTGTGACACGATAATTCAACAAGAATGATTCAATGTTTTAATTCTTAAAAATTGAATCCATGAACGTAATTCTATCAATAGGTATAATAAACATTTTATGAACTTTAATTTTCTTGTATTTTATGATCAGAAACTAATTCTAATGATAATAGTTAACAAACTTCTTTTTATTGTAAGAAATGCTTTATTTGAATAAACAACTTAATTTCAAGTTGAAATTGAGGTTTTAAATGGCAACGAAATTGCAGAATTCATCTACTACAGCGTCTTTATAGAATATAACTCAATTTTCTTCTGTTAAAGTTTTCACGTACAAGAGACTAAATATTTTAAAATTTAATTATTGCGAAGTTGAAATAGTTAATATCGAAAATGTAATAAGTAAAATTAAAAATATTTAATAAAATTTCAACTTCTGTCTACTTTTCACTATGTCTTGTATTAATTTCCCTCTTTGAATAATTCAATTTTACCATCAACGGTAATATCGTTCGGTAAGTATTTTTTCATGATTCAGTTTGATTTGATTTTAAAAGTTTGTTTGACGATCTGAAGTTAACTGATGATCTGAATATTAAAGATTCAGTTTATACCGAATTTGAAAACTCTTATCCGGGTTATTTAATATTTCCAGAGAAATATATATATATATATATATATATATATATATAAATATATTAATATATATTTATATATATATATATATATATATATATATATATATATATATATATATATATATATATATATATATATATATATATATATATATATATATATATATATATATATATATATATATATAATCTCTTGATAATTATTAGCAATAACAGGCTTGTTGAATCTCAAAAAACTCGATTTTATTAAAAAGTTGACGTTTCGCCACGACATTCGTGACTTTATCAAAACTTTTGAAAAAATTGAAATTTCTTTGACATTTATTGATTTGAAAATATTGAATAGAAAAAGACTACTATGTCTCACTAACATTTTTTTCGGCTGTGGCCGTTCTTTGTTATTTATTACGTGCTATTCAGTCCAATATTAACATTCAAATCTGTTATTATTAGATGGTAAGGGAAACCACAGAAACCTTTACCCACGTAATGTTCGGAATAGGTTCAAATTATTTTGATTTTGAAAAATCAAAGAATAGGGTACTATTTATCTTGCTTTCAAAAATTTCTTATTGCGGCTGTGGCCGTCTTCAGTTATTAATTACGTGCTATTTAGTCCAATATCAACAGACAGGTCTGTTGATATTAGATGGGAAGGGAACCACAGAAACCTTCACCCACGTAATGTACAAAATAGGTTTAAAATATTTGATTGTTGTCTTTAAAAAGACAACAAGGAACGGCCACAGCCGAAAAAAATTTTAGTGAGACATAGTAGTCTTTTTCTCTTCAATTGTTTCAAATCAATAAATGTCAAAGAAATTTCAATTTTTTCAAAAGATTTGATAAAGCCACGAATGTCGTGACGAAACGTCAACTTTTTAATAAAATCGAGTTTTTTGAGATTCAACAATTCTGTTATTGTTAATAATTATCAAGAGATTAGAAATAGTTTTCAGGCAACAACAATTCGAATGAATAATTATATATTTATATATATATATATTATATATATATATATTATATATATATATATATATATATATATATATATATATTATATATATATTTATATATATATATATATATATATATATTATTATAATTGAATGGAATTGGTATTTACTTGGTGAAAGTTCATATTTATAACTTTATGGCAATTTCAGAAGTTTACCCACTTATATCCGAGAAAAGTACAGTCTATAACAGTTTAACATACTTGGGCAAACCTTCCGAAAACCTGAAATTGTTTCATATAGAACCAACAATAGCATTGGAAAATTTATTGAAAACAACAAATCAAAAATCCATAGAAATGAACGTACTGGTGTTTACAGACTCAACTGTAACCAGGCACGTATCCAGGGGAGCCCCCCTCCCCGAAATCCCAAAATTTGAAATTTTTTTTCTTTAAAACATCATAGTAACTGTTTATTGTACACCTTGTACTGCGTCTTTTTCTTGCACAATAAACAATAATAGATTAAACGTCACGTACTGATTTGAGATTGATGTGTGATTCGCCTTACCCTGAATTTATTCAAATAAGTCCACATTTTTGAGTGATTTTCGTCTTTGAGCAACACCCCCCTCCCCCCGGAACGAATTTCTGGATACGGGCCTGACTGTAACGATTGTGAAAAATTCCATATAGGACGTACAATTAGAAATTTCAAAACTCGAATACGCGAACACCAACGTAGCTATTATTAAGCAGAAAACGGGCTCTAATTATGCCTGTCATCTTATTCAAGAAAACCATACCTTTAATCACAATTATAATATATTCCAATTTGAAAATAGTTTCCACAAAATCAACTGTTGGGAATCCCTATACATCAATAAATATAAAAATTCCGGAAACCTAGTTAACGACCAGATTGAAGTAGTCCCTTCTCCTCTTCTAAATCTGTTCAATGTACCTACCAATAGCTCTGAATGAATTGCTTATTGTTATTTAGTTTCTCTAAGAGCCCCTCTGTTATATTCAATTTTCGTATAAATAGATTGTTTTGTAATACCATAATTTAGTACGGGATGAAGTCAATGTTATGACGAAACGCGTTTACTCATTAGATTTTATTTAAACCTGTGAAAAGTTAGTTTTTTGTTTCTTCATAAAGTACGTATATGTATATATATATATATATATACATATATATATATACAGAGGCGGATTAAACTTTCAGGGCGCAGCATCTCAGCGGCCCCTCTATTTAAAATATAATATATATATATATATATATATATATATATATATATATATTTATATATATATATATTTATATATATATATATATACTTATAATATATCTATATATATATATATATATATATATATATATATATACTTATATATATATATATATATATATATATATATTCATATAGAATCGAAAATATAAGACATTCCTAATATGAAAAGAAGATTACAATCAATGGCAGATTGATGTATTTATTGTTGTTTTGAAGACAACTGTCAATCAGTCAGATAATATTAATAAAATATTGACATATCCTTTATAAACTGGAACCAATTCAGACTGTCAGTTTCGAATTACAGTCAAACTGATCTCCCTCTCTCTCTCTCTTTGTCAGCTTTCGTTTGCCCACTCCTGGACATAAGCCTTTCCCAACATCTTCCATTCCCATCTGTTCTGAGCCACTTGATACCATTGATTACCGGCAATCTGTCTGATGTCATCTATCCATCGCAGAGGGGGTCTACCGACACTCCTTCTCGTCTCCCTGGGTCGCCACTGTATGATTCTTGGTGTCCATCTCCCATCCTTCAGTCTTGCGATGTGACCCGCGCATTGCCATTTCAGTTCCGCAATTCTTTCCACTATGTCCTTAACGCCGGTTCTTCTGCGAATCTCTTTATTCCTAATTTTATCTCTGAGAGATACTCCAAGCATCGACCTCTCCATTCCCCTTTGCATTACTCGTAGCTTTTTCGCATTGGCTTGTGTTATAGCAACGGTTTCGAGTCCATAGGCAGATACTGGCAGGATACATGTATCATACACCTTTCGCTTTAAATTGATGGGAATTGTGCTGTCTCTCAGTATATGGGACAATTTTCCAAATGCTGCCCAAGAGAGTTGGACGCGTCTCTTAATCTCACTTTCTCGGTTGTCTTTTCCAAGTTTGATGGCGTGGCCTAAGTAGTAGTTGTATTTCATCAAACTTCTTGGATAATAACGTTGTTTACGCGTATTTGAGCATTTCCTGAAGTCATTATTTTTCGTTTTCGAATAATTGCATTTCTAGGCCAACTCTCCCTGACTTCCTGATTTAATTCCAGGAGCATTGACTCGATCTCACCTATATCTTCCGACATAAGCACGATATCGTCAGCAAATCTAAGATGACTCAGGTATGATCCATCGATCTTGATTCCCCTTTTCTCCCATGGAAGCCTCTTAAAAACATCTTCCAGTGCGAGGGTGAACAGCTTCGGTGAGATTGTAATCGCCTTGTCGCACTCCTCGTTTTCGATCTTAATGTTATTAGTTTTCATTCCTTCGTCGATCTTTATATGGAAGGATGCATTCTGATATATATTCCTGATGAGTGTTTGTGTAATCTGGTATCGATTCGAGCATTGTCCATGGACATGAGTATCCGCCATATCTCGATCGAGTCAAATGCTTTCCGGAAGTCATTAAAAGCCATATGAATTGGAATATTATATTCCGATGTCTTCTCTATCAAGGCTCGAATTGTCTGTAAAATGGTGCCAATTGTTCCATACCCCTTGCGGAAACCAGCTTTGTTCTACAGGTTGGTAGATCAGTCGAATTTAGGGGTCAATCGGTTGGTGATACCCTACTCGTGAAGAGTTTTATATAGTTGGGATAATAAACTAATTGGCCTAATAATTTTCTATGTCGGCCGAGTCACCCTTTTTAAATAGTAATAATTGACCTCTGCTTCCAGCCAGTATTCCGGTACTTGGCCTTCCTGTAGGCATTTATCAAAGAGGATTCTGATATATTGTTTTAGCTTATTCCCTCCCAATTTGAGCATTTCAGACTGTTATCCCGTCCTCTCCAGGGCATACTTACCCATCCTTCATTTGCCTAGTGCTGCCTCGATTTCCGCTATTTTAATATCAGGCCATTTCATTCAAGATCCGACGTTCATTACTTGTGTCCCTTATTCCTGGGTTTTCCCCTTGCGGACGAGTATCAGGATTTTATAAAAAGTCCTCTATTACTCTAGCTATTTCTTTTCTGTCTGTTACCGTCACTCCGTTTTTATTCTTTATTTTGCTAAGTTGTGTTTTGCCTTTTGATAGTTTTGATCTTAAGTAGCCTTCAATGCCGGCATTCTGTTCTATGGTGTTATTAATTATTTTTGTCCTGTGTGCTCTTATATCTTTCCTTATTTGTTTCTTGACCGTTTTGTTCAGTTCCCTGTATGCGTCTGTTTGCCGTGATGTTTTTCTTCGTTGTTCCCATAAGGTTCCGTGTTTGTGTATTTATTTTATTGTTGGCTGGCGTTCTTTTCGAGTAGCATATCTTTTTCACGCTTAACCTGGATTGTTGTTTTTATAATCTCTGCCATCTGGTCTAAATTCAGCTCATCGTATAAGTGGGCAGGTTGGAGTCGCCTTTCTATTTCTCTTTGGTATTTATTATTATTCATCTCTAGCTCTTGCGTGGTTGGAAAATGCGGGCGACTTCATTAGCTTGCCTCTTTCGTTTTGGAGATCAAATCTAAAGTGTGCTCGAACGCATCTATGGTCGCTGCCTGTGTGTATTCTTATTTAGCACTGATACGTCATTGCATGAGGATCTGTAGTTTGAAGCTATATAGTCTATTTTGTTTTTTAGTAAGTACCACATCGGGGCTTCTCCAGGTCCCATTTTTTGCTTTATTGGTTTCTTGAAGAAGGTGTTTTAGGCAGTACATTCCCTCCTTCAGTAGAAAATTACTAGCATATCACCCGTCTCCTCGTTTCGTTTACCCCAAACCAAATTTTCCTATGTTTTTGGGGTCTCCCTGGAAATTTTATGTCCGATTTTTGCATTAAAGTCGCCTGTAACCACGACAAATTTCGAGTTTTCCATTCTTGCGTGCTTTCGATATATCCTCGAATACTTGCTCTGCGTCTCTCTGTTTCTGAAGAAGCTTGTTTGGACCGTACGCACATGAATTTACTTGCAGGTTATATCTTTTATCAGATTTCATGATGATATATACCAACGCGTCAGATATAGCTTGTTACTTTGTGATTAGGTGTTTAATGTTTTTGTTAACTAGGAAGGCCACTCCACCGAGATGGTGATTCAAGTCGGAGTTATTCTGGTATAGGCTATGTCCCGACTTAAGAGTAGTAAGCTTTTCTCCTGGTAGGCGAGTTTCACACAGTCCTAGGATGTGCCAATTAATATTTTCTAATTCGGTTAAGTGTTCTTCTGTTCTCATTGTCCGGATGTTGTATGTGGCGATGTATAACAGTCAAAACTAAGAACAAGAAATCATTATTCATCGTCAAACTGATACAATGGGTGAATCCGTTATAATTATTTCCAAAATAGAAAAATACTTTGTATTATCTTACGAAAATCAACGAAAGTTCGCAATTGAAGTCACAAATGTTATACCTATTTTTTTTTAGGTTTGTCTCTTCTAGAAATACGCTGAAGTGTTTTTAGAGTTGCATACTTCACTCTCGTTAACTCCGAAGTTCAAAAATGAGAGCCCAGTAGTGTATATTTGGATAAACATTGTTTACAAAATTGTAGTGATTAATGTAGACAATACTTACGGATGTATTCTTTTGTTAGGTGCTTCAATAAAATTACCTGTGATATAAACTCAAACTTTGTGGACTCTATAATTCATTTCATTCGAGTGAACCATCTAATTGCAATGAATTCAATTATTGGAATGTCATAATTATTTTTGATGGACGGTGGCGATTATGAGGGCGATTATTTCACATGATATGTTACGACCTTCATAATGATATAAGTGATCAATTATTCATTGATCTATCATCATTTGCAAATAATTTATAAATTTCCACAAGAGTCAAACATTTCTAATACACTCATCTTTTGTTTGCTGTAAGTAGAATACTTGAGACTATAATAAAATATCTTGACTCTTTTAGAATTCATTGCCCATGTACAAATCGCTAGTTGTCTTATCTGTACACATGAAAAGCAGTTAAAATGTTCGTAGGGATCGGAAATGTTGATGCCAAAAGTGACAATTTCAATTTGAATTCTCAAGTCTAAATGTAATAAGAGACTGTTGTAATTTTTTCCTATACTACAGTCTATTTACACTTTATTCAATAGAAGAGCGTATAATATGTATATATATATATATATATATATATATATATATATATATATATATATATATATATATATATATATATATATATATATGAAAAACTTGGTTCACGGAA
>JARQZK010004780.1:0-15251 GCA_030704885.1 Cynegetis impunctata
GATGTTGCTGAGGACATTTTTATTCATAGAATAATATATAAAAATATTGACAATGACATAACTAGTAATATATTGTGTTGTGAATGACTTGTTGCTGACTGAAAAATATTTTGGAAACCTCACGTGTTTGCTCTTTCAAATTGTGCAATGCTTATTTCCTTTACTGCTTACTATTGTTGCAGTGTTCTGATGTAGATGTTCATGTTTTTTTACTATAACCTCAACTTCGGTAATACTATTGTTTGCCCTTTTTTGAATTTTTCTTTGTAACACTTTTTGTATTTGCAGAAGTCCTGAGGATGCAATAAAGTATTTGCGAAAGCTCGGCTGAGAAACAAGAGTATGTACTACTGTGTGTTTTAATGCTCGAATGAGTCGACAATACCCTTAATTATAGAATTGTTATATCACGACTCTGACAAGTAATCTACTTATATATATATATATATATATATATATATATATATATATATATATATATATATATATATATATATATATATATATATATATAGGACCTAGCATTCTGATGATATTGAGATATCAACTAATGCATGATGAAAAACTCGTATATTTTAACCTCGAGTTCTCAAATCTATATTGCATTATTTTTCTCGCGATACAAATTGAGGTAGATATCACAATAAAATGGACATATCCAAACATTGACCTCAATTTCTATCTCATGGGAAATACAATATAGATTCGGAAGCTCGTGATTAAGAGATAAGATTTTATATCAGGCAGAAGGTGACTTCCCAATATTATTAGAATACGTGTTTATATTATACCACAAGACGTTGATAAATATGTGTATCTATATATATATATATATATATATATATTTATATATATTTATATATAAATATATATATAACTATATATATATATATATATATAATATATATATGCATATATATATATATATATGCATATATATATATATATATATATATATATATATATATATATATATATATATATATATATATATATATATATATATATATATATATATATATATATACAACCCACTATATATCATTAGAGAGGGGAGTACGCCAGGGAGACACCATTTCACCTAAATTGTTTACGCTGCATCGAAGATATAGAATATATCAACGACAGATTACTGAGAAACTCCTTGAAATTTAATCAAACCACAATAAATCTTATAAACACGTACGCCCTGGATATATTCACACCTGTTGAAGACTCAGAAGAGTTTTACCGAGAACCACAGACCTTAGTAGACAAAATCAGTAACTCCCATAAAATCGTGATATTTAGTGATCCTAATACTTGAATAGGTAATACGATACTACCAGGCGTGAAACAAAAATACAACGGACCCACTTTCAATGAAAACGCATAGTTTCTAATCTATTTTTGCGCAAGAAACGAAATGAGGATCAATAACACATATTTCCCACATAAAGATCAGCACAAGTATACGTTCAATAACTCTAGAGGCCAAAGATCAATGATCGATTACATCATTGTCAACAGGACAATCACACCATCGCAAGTACTCGATGTAAAAGCCCTAACTTCAGCCACCTAAGGAACAGACCACAATCTCATCCTGTGTAAATTACTAATAGAACAGCCACGAAGAATCAGGAAACTCCAAGTAAACAAAGAAAAATATAACATGGAATCACTGGAATCAGAAAGCACTCCGAAACTGTACGAAAACAGATTAATGCAGAAAAAGAGTAAGATCGACCTCACTCAGCAAAATGTTGAAACATGCTGAAATAAAATAAAGAACTGCATACATCAGGCGGCCGAAAATTCCATTGGCAAAAAGAAAATCAACATCAATGCAAAAAACTCCAAACCATAGTTCTGTCAAGAAGTGAAGGACCACGCAGAAGTAAAGCGGAAAAGCTTTATAACATACAGGAGCACCCTAACCCAGGAAAAACACACCGAATATATACAAAACAGGAACAGAGTCAACTCAAGAATCAAAGCGATCAAAAGAGAATATTTGGCCAAATTTACAAGCGACGTGGATCATGTTCTATATGGTGCCTAAAGAAAGGTGTGGAAGATGCTTAAAAACAGGAAGAAACCCGTAAAAGAATACGTACAGCTTAAAAGAGTCACTATAGAGGCGTGGAAGAAAAACTTCAGGAAGAGTTATGATGCCGAGGACACACAGGTGGAAGAAGGACACCAGACAGCATCTAGCGTAGCATTTACCGAGACGGAAACAAGGCCAAGATTAAAAAAACTGAAAAACAGAAAATCTCCAGGTATAGACGATATACCGAACGAGCTTCTGAAATACGGCAGTCCAGGGCTTGCAACGAGACTAGCAACACTCTTTAGCAAATTCTTGAGCACTATGGAAATCCCTGGCACTCCAGCATCACAATTTCCATACACAAAATAGGGGTAAAAACATAGCCTGAGAACTACAGAGGAATAACTCTACTATTCTCAACTATGAAACTGTTCACATCGCTGCATAAAGACAAACTAGAAGAGCAAATAAAAACCAGAAAGGAACAACAAGGATTCAAAAAGAACAGATCGACAACCGATGCCATATTCATTACGAATAGTACAATACACCAGCATTTATTTGCTTCTTCGATCTTACTGAGGCATTCGACAGAGTCCGCCTGGAAGCCGTCATAAAGATCCTAAAGGAAAAAGGAGCCCCTGCTAACATAGTAATAACGGTTTACAACCTCAACACTACTAACAGAACGCAAAAATTCTCCTAAAATCTAGCATAATGTAATGGTATGTCTTTGCTCCATATTTTGACCATACTGTTGGCAAAAATATTTCAAGATATCGACAATCTGCGAGAGCTACATCCACTTTATCACGAAGAACCACCATGGAAAGAGATGTATTTTAGTCCTTGACGGCTATTCCTCATCAACTTCAAGCATGGAAGGAGCAGAGCAGTAAAGGCGCTATCGACTCAGCAGGTTTGCCGACATCCATTTCACTGAAGACAACTTCGAACAAGAAAATTTTCTGCCGATCAAGTTCAACAAAATCAGGTACGCAAAATCAACTTGTTTAAGGGTTAGCTTGAGGATAATGGGATCAAGACCCTTCAAGCAGAAAATTATGCGAATGTTCGGACCGTAGATACGGCTGTAGAAATGTCCAAAACAACAGCTGTCGGGATTGTGTGGAGATATCGACCTCATAGTCATCTTGATGGCTGAATCTGATGAGCATAAAGATATTATTCTCATCAAATAAGTTGGAAAGATGAGGGCTTCCTTCTTCTCGTCGTAAAAGCATCAACAACAAGGTTTCAAAGACGTGCTGCTTCTGCAAGCCTTTGCAGGATGCAATACAAAATCTGTCGCATTTCGAAAAAAGAAGATAGCATTTGCGAAGTTGCAGCGATGTTTTCAGACCCTTTCTCCGTCACCGCCCAAGTACAAAAAGAAGGTGAAACCTGCACCTGAGGCGATGTGGGGCTCCAGCGAAAGAGGTCTCCTTCAATGCCTACAGGTACAAGTCATTCTTGAAATCAGTAGCCACTATCAAGCCTGATATATATAGTCTTCTTCTCACCGAGGGAGTTGTTGAATACTCCAAACACAAACAAGTTCAGCTACAGCTGGGAAAAACCTGCCTCCTCAGATATATGGGTGGAAGATTGAGAACAACTGCCTGGTCTCAGTGCACAGTGAGTAAGCAGCTGTATCGGAGGGTATCCTGAAAATGATTGTCTGTCCATGTACGAAAGACTGTTCTAGATCGAAGTGTGGACGCAAAAAATCAAGCCTAAAATTTTCATCAAAAATTGTCAGGGGAACTGCCTGAGTGGGGTCCCTCAGTCAACTGGTCAGTTGACTCTGAAGAGTAGGCAGGTTGAGACTTCAGAGGTGACAGGAAGCAGTACGGTTAGTGGAGTAGGCAGGTTGAGACCACGCAATCGTATTGTTTCCGATTCCACCTAATCCGAATCGTGGAGTAGGCAGATTGAGGCCACGATTCTGAATTATTCCCCTTCTAATTCTCCTGAAGATGGCTTCGCAAAAGGAGCCGAAACGTCGAGATTTTTCAAACCTTTCACGCGGTTCATTCCGTGAACCAAGTTTTTCAAATACTTCCGACCGCGGGAATCTTTCTATATATATATATATATATATATATATATATATATATATATATATATATATATATATATATATATATATATATATATATATATAGATATATATATATACAAAGGGTGTCCCACCGGGAAAGAACGCGATCTGTATATGGAAAACTACACATTTTGAAAATTTGACAGTATACTAATGTTGATAGGGGCAACTCGACTGAAATATTTTCAAGATGGTGTCACTTCCGGTTATACCGGAAGTGCCTATATATGAATACATTTTTGGATTTTACGCAAGATTCTTGGCAGATTTTATGTATTATGTCCTATACCTAAGTCTAAGCGTTTTTGTTAAGTTTTCCTATAAGGAAGCCCTTTTCACTTACTTTGGTTTGAATTCCTTGTTGAAAAGGACCTACTTCAATAGATTTTGTACAATATTTGGATAACTAATCATACAGAGTGTTCAAAAAATAAGATCAAATTTTCAAAATTTTCCTATGTGTAGTTTTCCATATACAGATAGCGTTCTTTCCCGGTGGGATATCCTGTATATATATATATATATATATATATATATATATATATATATATATATATATATATATATATACACATATATATATATATATATATATATATATATTATATATATATATATATATATATATATATATATATTTATATATATATATATATATATATATATATATATATATATATATATATATATATATATATATATATATAAATATATATATATATATATATATATATATATATATATATATAAATATATATATATATATATATATATATATATATATATATATATATATATATATATTCTGTGAACTTATGAACTATCAGTCAACAGTAGATGGTTGAATTATATATGTCACGAAGGAGTAAGTAAAGTGGGCAACTGTATAAATATAGAAGCCTCTGTTATTGCCACCAGTGCGTTTTGATATGCATAATGTAGCAGAAATAGTGGAGAGACGATAACCAGGATGCGGCCGGTTGTGAAGCACTAGTATAACCCGGAAGTCTGCCATGTCTAGTCGATTGATTCCCTGAAGCCGCTGTTTAATATTGTACATGTTGCCCTTCTAAGGACCATCAGCAAATCTGGGACGTAGAAACGACTCCCGCCGGTATGATGGCATGAGCATTATCTCAGGCATTGTGGTCATTTTCGGTGCAGTATTCTTATCACATCTCAATTCTGTACAATTTGGATGAATTTTAGATCACTCAACAGATGTTCAGTAACAAAAGTATAATGCTCATTGATGAAAAGTTCAACTAAAACCATTAAATCAAAAGATTAAGAATTTGGTGAAACTTAATTCGACGGAGATAGTAATATGAATAATATAGGTAAGAAACTTCATAAGTAGCTAACATTGTGGAATGCCATAAAGTTTCTCCACAGTTATGTCACATATATTGATTTCTATTTTCATGAGTCCAAACGAATGAGAAATAGGTAACTATTTAACTGTTGTCAATAATTCTTCATGAGATATTGAGATTAGTGGCAGTGCATATTACACACACACACGCGCGCACACACACACACATATGTATATATATATATATATATATATATATATATATATATATGTATATATATATATATATATATATATATATATATATATATATATATATATATATATATATATATATATATAATATATATATATATATATATATATATAATATATATATATATATATATATATATATATATACATATATATATATATATATATATATAATATACTTTTATTGCTTCAGAAAATACAAGATAATAAACATACATAAATATATCATAAATTATAAGGATAGTCATATCATAATTCGAAATTCATAAATTTCTCCACTTAGTAGAATGCATGTTTTAGCAAAAAATCCTTCACTCGATGTTTGAAAATTGACATTGTCACATTAACATCGATAAGGCTGCTCATTTTATTAAATAATTTAATACCTTGGTATACATGTGAGTTTTGCGCAACCTTCAACCTTGAAAAAGGTGAGAGCATCCTATGATTATTTCTTTTGTGATAGTTGTGCATATCCCTGTTCTTTATGTATGAGTTCTCATTACCCTTGATATAGCAGAGCAAGTTAAAGATGTACAGACAAGGTAGTGTCAAGATTCGGAGGCTCACAAACTTTGGCCTACAGTGCTCCACACGGTGAGAGGATGTCATTCATCTTATTACCTTCTTCTGTGCGCAGAAAGCAGCGCCAGAGCACCCAACTGCACCCCAGAACTTCAAAAAATACAACAACACCCACTGGACCAATCCAAAGTACATCAGCCGTAAAATATGTATAGTAAACGAATCTCTGAGAGCTCTCAACATAAAACATGTTAAACTCATTTTCGAACACACCTGATCAACATGACACCCCCATGTAAGCTTATGATCCACCGTTACTACCAGAAAGTTAATCTTCTTTACCTGTTCAATAGATCTACCAAGTACCTTAGATAGTAGGTACACTTACAATTTACATATTAACAATAGCAATATGTTTTGACTGCATTTATAACTAGTCCATTTTTAGAACACCAATCACTAAAAGTGTCAGATGCCCGATTTGCTGCATTCATCAGTTCTCCCTCTGTCTTCCTGGAAATCAATATATTTGTGTCATCTGCATTCATCACCAGTTTAGCTTCATCAGCAATACATAGATCATTCATGAACACGATAAAGAGCAGAGGACCCAAAAGAGATCCCTGTGGTACTCCTGATAAAATATTCAACTCATTTGATTTCGTATCATCAATCACTATTATTTGCTTACGATTGATCAGATATAACACAGTCCATGAATATGCCTTTCCACGTATCCCCTGGTTCATGAGTTTCTCAGAGGAAAGTTCATGTCTTATTGAATCGAAGGCCCTACTTGAATCATAAAACTAAGCAGCAGAATAGAATCCATCATTCAATGCCTCATATATATATATATATATATATATATATATATATATATATATATATATATATATATATATATATATATATATATATATATATATATATATATATATATATAAGCACCCTCGAGTGCTGTAGACGTGGACCTATCCCTTCTGAAACCGTTCTGAAAATCGTTTAAGATATCAAATTTGTCCAAGAAGTCAACAAGCCGGATATAATAGGCAGTTTCAAATTCTTTTGCTAGCTGATTTTGCAAAGATAGTATCCTATTATTTGTAACATCATATCTCGATCTCTTATTCTTGAATATTGGGATGGACTTCGATTTTTTCAGGGCCTCAGGGTAAATACCTTCTTTGAATGATTCATTGATCAAATATGATGATATAGGGGACACAAGACTACACACCCGTTGCAGAACATTTCCACTTATACCATAAATACCCGGAGCTGGCTTTGCGGTAATTTTAAGTGTAAACTCTCTCACCTCCTGGGGAACAATTGACGTAAGGAAGATGTTTGCATTTATAGGTTTAGGCAGAGTACCACTTTCAGTGTTAATCATCTGGGAAGAAGCCAAAGAAGCAAAATGAGTGTTGAATATATTACAGATATGACGTTCATCAGTTACTTTTGTATTAGTTGCATCATCAAAAATTTCAAAATCACCATCAATTCGAAAATTATTTTGTTGTCTTTTAGCACAATCTACCTCCTGTTTTTACTTTTTTTCAAACTCCTCAAATTTCAACCTCGCGCCCGACGCCCACTGCCAACAGCGACGAAACGTACGGCTTGCCAGCTGCTATGCCTCTGCTTTTTAAATCTCTTATATCTTCTAAGATATCAATTGTAATGAAATACTCTTGAGTGCAGTTTTGATCTACATGAAATGTATAACGTATGTAATGTATTTAATTGGATAAGGAATAAAACTGTATTGTATAAAATAGCTTGGTATATTTTATTGTAATATGTAAAAGATAAAAATGTTTGCTGTGAGTTTGAAGGGCACCCTATGTAAATAATGTTGTCTTGGTGGAACATTAAATTGATATTAATGCATTAATTTCAAATGAGATACCCTTTATTTTACAGTAGCATTAAAAAGAAGAACAAATATCTCAACTAAAAGTATGTTATATTATGGTACCTATCTTTAGCGGTCCAAGACTTATTGGCAAAAAACTAGAAAAACTCAATTAGAACGAACATAATTTTTAATTTTATGCCTGAGGGCGATAGAAGCAACACAAATAAATGTCACCGTCAACCTCGAATGTTGGCACATGTAAGGCGTTCAAAAAAAAATACAGTACAGCAAATATGATGTTTTATTTTACAAGCTAAGCTATGATGATGCCATCAAAATCTCCTAACCAGTCTTGGCATTTAGAATCTTGATTATGTCTAGCATTACATATGTCAACAGTACACTGGAATTAATCTTAATTTATTTTTCGTGTTAAGTTTACCTATAAAAAACCATTTTGATCAATCTAGTTTCTATTCAGAAATGAAATTGACAATCAATTAATTATCTAGATATCCATTAATTGAAACGAACATAAAGTACGTTTCATAGTAGGCTGTTAATTTTATTTCTATAAAGAAACTAGATTGATCAAAATATTTTTTTTAAAGTAAAATTAACACGATAATGTAATAAAGACATATTTCCGTGTATTTTTGACAAATGTAATGCTTTACATAATCGAGATTCAAAATACCAGGACTAATTAGGAGTTTTTGATGGCATCACCATCATAGCTGTAAAATAAAACATATTTTTTGCTGTAATTGTCGCATTATTTGGAATGAGGTATTATTGTAAATTCTGACAAATTTTATTCATTATGCTTGACCTGTTTCAAATTCGTATTTATGATATTTTTGAAATGAATAAGTTATTGTAATTATTATTATTATTTCACATGCTGGTTAGAGTCTGTTTTTTTTTACTGCCTGACATGTGCCAAAATTCGAGGTTAAAGTTGGGAAAACCGGTGACATTTATTTGCGTTGCCACGATCGCCCTCAGGCTTATAATGAAAAATTTTATTTTTTTCTAGTTTTTTTAGTTAAGAAGTTAAGAAAATTGTTCTTCTTTTGAATGCTGCTGTAAAATAGAGAGTGTCTCATTTGTGCACACCCTGTATGAAATACATTGGCTCTTACAATTTATTATGTTGAACTAACCTTATATGATTCTCTAACAAAAATTATGGAGCTCTAGCCGTGATTTTTCGAAAAATAAATTTTATTTTGGAATTAGCTGAAGATAAGTATGTCATATGTTCCATAAAAAATAAATTTTAAAATATACATGGTGTGGCATTTAAAATAACATAGTTAATATAACTTACTCGAGATCTGGGAACGTTGCAATGATGATAATATTTTCCAAGTGTAGATAATGATCTCTCATACGCGTAGCCTGAATTTCAAGTCGCTAACTTTTTTCGTTCTCTAAGATACTTCTAATAGTCTATTGAGTTTGGGAACCCAGTATATATATATATATATATATATATATATATATATATATATATATATATATATATATATATATATATATATTTATATATATATATATATATATATATATATATATATATATATATATATATTATATATATATATATATATATATATATATATATATATATATATATATATATTATATATATATATATATATATATATATATATATATTTATATATTTATATATATATATATATATATATATATATTATATATATATATATATATATATATATATATATATATATATATAATATATATATAGGCTAGGCATATTACCAAAAAAATTAGGGCTCAGATACAAATTTTGCTATAGTTTTGATTTTCTCACCCTTTACGTTTTTTGAGTCGCTGAACACGGATTTGAAGTTTGCTGGCAAAAATTTTGCCCGCAACTTCGATTTTTGGGCACTCTTTGACCTAATTTTGTCACTTTTTTCAGTTTTCGGCCTATATCTCAAAAAGGAAGCATTTTTATGACAAACTTATTTCATATAAAATTCAGACAGACAAAATTGCCTACATTTTTCATGCAAAATGTTTTTTTTGTAAGGCTAACCGTTTTGCCGCTAGAGCGCGCCCAAAAATCGCCATATTTCTATATCTAGTGTCATTCACCGTTTACGCGAAAATCGACCTTGCTGTGATACTTAACTGTTGCAACAATTTATTACATTATACAATTTATCTTATATAACAGTAGATTTTTCATAAATGACTTTTTGTTTGGAAGACTCACCCATTGATTCTCAATCACTGTGCCGCGGATTTTTGTGTGCCGCGAAATTCTTAAAGTGTCAAATTTTGGAAATGTATATTAGAGGAAAAAAATTGTTGTGGAGTCCTTTTATTGTTGAGAGTCAGGAACCTCCTCGACCATGCTTGAAAGGTCCCCCCACTGATATTCAGTCATCGGGATCTGACATAGAGTCTGAGCTTATGTGATAACGTCAAAACATCGCTCTTTAAAACCAACTTTGAACACGGGTTATTATGAAAGTTTTGGAGATTTTCATAACAATGTTAGTTTCAAGTGAAATTGTGAATCCATATGATTGTGAAACTTACTCTAGAGAAAATACAGAGAAGGTGATAGATTGGAAAGACATCGTACAATGTGCGATAAATTGAGACGTTATTCGACGATATTCGTCGAAAAATATACACATATGGGCGAGCCATTCTCGCACACATTAAGAGACAAAAGGAACTAGTGGAGACCCATAAACCCAGAAAAACCAGATCAACAGCTCCCGAATGCACGTTCAGAACAAACTGCTTTATATGTGACTTACCAATTACCAAACAATTGTTAGCGGCGGAAGCCAAAACAACTCCTGATTTGCGAAATATTGTATACCAGGTACGCGATTTAGCTGGTGGTTTTAGAGAAAGTATAATGAAGGACGCACGAGATCGTGATGATGAATTTGGATGGGCGGTTTTACGCCGAATTATATACCTGATTTGGTTGCATATGAGGCGCAATATCATAAAAAGTGCCGAATAGAACTTATTGGAAAACGAACACCAAACACAGACGGGCAGCAGAAAAGAGGGGGGCCATGTGCTCAGGCAATTGATGTATTAATGCAGCATATATACACATACATGGAAAATAGTGATGATGAGTGTCAGTTCTCAATGGAGGAACTGATGGTACAAAGACTACAAACCAGATCAAAGGACACTGAAAGCTGGACTTCAAGGGATGTATGGCGATGATATACTATTCACCTATTCAAAGAATAAGCAGACTGTGGTTTCTTTCAAAAATATAGGAGAGAAAATATTGAATGGCGCATTTTACCAACAGAAGTGTAGATCTGAAGAAGAGAGGCTGCGAATAGTGGAAGGAGCAGCCAAAATAATATGCGATGACATCAGATCCCAATTTTACGATGTTAAAGAGTATACCGCTCCTGACTGATTCATGGATGATACAGAATCCGTAATTTCCAAAACTTTGAATCAATTTTTTAATTACTTTCCCTATATCTATTATTCATGTAAGGTATACTGGGTCTGTGAATATTTTTTTGGAGCACTCTAGCGGCAAAACGGCTGGTCCACTGATTGTCAACCCTTTTTTGTCGCAGCACATTTCAACAATTTTAAAATTTGGCGGCACTCGAAGAAAAAGATAAGTTTGAAAGTTGTTTACTTATTTATAATACACTGTGTAAAATGGTTTATAATAACAAATTTGAATTCAAAATAAAATAATATGTACTACAAAAACAATAGTTTGTTTATAGGGGATAGATTTTTTTTTTAATATGCATTATACGGTACACAAAAATACCGCCGCACTGAGGTAGGGAATCACTGGATGAGTCTTCCAAAAAAAAAATCATATTTATGAGAAACCTACTGCTATATAATATAAATTGTATAATGTAATAAATTGTTGCAATAGTTGAGTATCACAGCAAGGTCGATTTTCGCGTAAACGGTGAATGTCACTAGATATGGAAACATGGCGATTTTTGGGCGCGCTCTTGCGGCAAAACGGTTAGCCTTACAAGAAAACGTTTCCTGTAAGAAATGTAGGTAATTTTGTATGCCTCAATTTTGTGGGATGAGTTTGTCAAAAAAATCATTCCTTTCTGAGATATAGGCCGAAAACTGAAAAAAGTGCAAAAATTTGGTCAAAAAGTGCCCAAAAATCAGAATTCCGGGCAAAAATTTTGCCAGCAAACTTCAAATTCGTGTTCAGCGACCTAAAAAACATAAAGGGTGAGAAAATCAAAACTATAGCGAAATTTGTGTCTGAAAATCCTAATATGCCTAGCCTATATATATATATATATATATATATATATATATGTATATATATATATATATATATATATATATATATTATATATATATATATATATATATATATATACATATATATATATATATATATATATATATATATATATATATATATATATATATATATTATATATATATATATATATATATATTATATATATATATATATATATATATATATATATATATATATATATATATATATATATATATATATATATATATATATATATATATATATATATATATATATATATATATATATATATATATATATATATATATATATATATATATATATATATATATATATATATATATATATATATATATATATATATATATATATATATATATATATATATATATATATATATATATATATATATATATATATATATATATATATATATATATATATATATATATATATATATATATATATATATATACATATGAATAAAACAGGTTTCCTGTTCTTGCTCTTTATGTTCTGCCATGATTACTCATCATGTCAAGTCATATCAATATCTCTATAATTTCGGAATAGACCAGGATACTATACAACATCAGAAATAGTATCACAAATGAACTTTTTCAGATGAACTAACCTCTTTCATTTTGTTGAGGAAACTACAAAAATTCAATTTAGTTCATGTTGTGAATCTCTTTTTCGTACCAGTATTTTACACGAATGAGATGTTGCTCATACTGTAAAATTTGAAAATCCAATAATATCTAGTATCAGTGGCCAGGTGGACCTTACTAAATGGCTTCTTTTTCTGAATTAATTCTGATTTTATTTCGTGGTCAGTTAATTCAATTCCACCTTCTATCCAATTCGTATCAAACGAAAATACATAGTTCCGATTATAATTTTTCACTTTATATTTCTGCTTCTAGTTGGAAGAATAATATTTGCAATGAGGCATTTATTTGTCAAGAGCATTTGATTGGACATGATTATTGTATATTTGAAAAAAGTCAATTACTTTTTCTTTGTTTGATTGGCAACTTTATCTATAGCAGCCTTAACAACGTCTGGATCTCCTAAGTATTCTAGCTGAGCTGTGGGTTTCATATTGGGATCTAAACTATACTTGAATGGAATTCCTGTTGGTAAATTATATGTGGTAATATCTTCATCACTTATTTTTTCCAAATGTTTAACGATACCTCTCAAACTGTTTCCATGAGCAACAATGAGAATTCTTGTTTTGGCTTTCAGTTTGGGTATTATTACTTCATTCCAAAAAGGAAGAGTTCGTTCTATGGTGAGTTTCAAAGACTCCGTTTTAGGAAACTCTTCTGGAGAAGGTCCATTTTCTATGAGAGCAGGGTTTTTAATTATTGCTTGATAGTATTTGTGGTTTTCGTCCATTGGTGGTGGTGGAATATCATAACTTCTTCTCCATATTGCAACTTGTTCCTCCCCATACTCCTCTACGGTCGCTATTTTATCTAAACCAGTCAATGCTCCGTAGTGCCGTTCATTCAATCTCCAGGTTTTCACAATGGGTAAATCAGTTTGCCCCTGTACAGACAAAATATTTAATAGAGTATTTTGTGCTCTTTTTAGAACTGAAGTGTATGCAATATCAAACTTGAAACCCATTTTCTTCAGAGCTTCACCTGCTCGCTTCGCTTCTTGTATACCGTTCTCACTGAGATCGGCATCATACCAACCACAAAAGAAATTTTTTAAATTCCACTCTGATTCGCCGTGTCGTATCATAATTATGTCCACACTACAGCTACATTTTTTAGCCATTTTTGATGAGCAATGATAGAACAGAAACTCAATGGAGAATGGATGACAAATAAATTTCGAAATGTCATAGCAATGGCAGATAACTTTTTCTCTAGTCTCTTGTCTTTTTTTTTTAATAGCGTGAACTGTGATTCCAAATCTCATGGAAAATTTCAATATATCTAATAATCCAAGATCCCAGAGCCGCCAGACGTTACTTATTTTCTCAGCAATAGTATGTAAATGCAATGTATGGATGCCTGCTACCTTGTGCCGACGGCCAATTTTCAGGTACCAAGTGCTAAAGATGGAAAAAAACTTTTCATGTTTTCTCAGTCTTGATTTTTATATATGATACTGAAGAAACTATTTCAATGCCTTTTGCAAGCAGCCAGTATGGGCCAAACATCCTGCCAGGCGCAAATTAAGTGTTCTTATGTGTATCAGCGCATTGTCATGATTCGCCCATTCAAGCGCAATAGTTATTATCGATGCACGTCAAACTGCTTTTGTACTTACTGTCTACTTTAGCATGCTCTATGTTTGAGTATACGCATAGATAATTACTTTCGCGCTCTATAATACTTATAGGGACACTTAATTTGAGTCTGGCAGGATGTTTGGCCCATACGATCGGCCTGGCTGCTTGCAGAAGGTATTGAAATAGTTCCCGGAGTACTTAACATATATAAAAATCAAGTCTGAGAAAATAAGAAAAGTGATTTGAGTTTTTTCCTTCTTAAGTACTTGGTACCTGAAAATTGGCCATCGGCACAAGGTAGCCAGTATTCGTACACTGAAAGTACAAACAAACACTACTTCATCCCACACCTTTATTTATATATATATATATATATATATATATATATATATATATATATATATATATATATATATATATATATATATATATATATATATATATATATATATATATATATATATATATTTAAGGTGCAATTTTCTTGGGTTTAGAGCACAGTAAAACTTTAGGTATTCAGATTACTTGTAATCCTTGAATACCTAAAATTTTACTGTGCTCTAAACCCAAGAGAATTGCACCTTAAA
>JARQZK010004781.1:0-15216 GCA_030704885.1 Cynegetis impunctata
AAAAGTACATCATTGACAATGCTAAGAAAATTTACAATCACCTTCCAGATGAAATAAAATCTATAATTTCCTTGGCCAATTTTAGAAAACGAACAAAATCTTAGTTTCTTGATAGATCTTATTACTCTCTAAGGGATTACTATTTTGAGCATTGATTGATCGATATGGCCAAATTTAATAGCACAGGCATCAGCTTCGATTTAAAAAAAAGTAAAGATTTTGACAATTACATACTACGGTTCTATTGTTAAGAATATAAAGTTTGTATATATTTTGTACGGAAATGTGGTTTGATGTGTTTTTATTCCTATGTTTTACATTTTTTAATTCTTATATTTTTCGCTTTGTCAATAAATGGTGTAATTTTAAAGACAATAAAACATATTTTGATTCGATTTGATTTGATGGCGTAGGATAAAGTAGGAAAATACAGGTTCTAGTGGAAATTCTGACCGGTTCTTAGGGTTCTCGGTACCACTCTACCACTCTGATACAAATTCACGTGCCAATTTACAAATATAAAAAATCCAAATGATAATACCATTTTCACAGATCAAGAGCAAGCTATATTAACCCCTTAATTCATGATTTTTTTTTAAATTGATTAAAAAAAAGGTACAGTGGAAAAAGACATATATTTCATCAGAAAAATATTTAAAAAAATAAAGCACAATATTCTTTGTCAAAAAAAAAGAAAAACTGGTTTGTGCCAAATATGGCACAGCATGCAACATGAACTAAAAATATTTTATACAGCCAATATTTCATCTTCATCTGATATTTTGTCTTCACTTTCATTTTGATTAAAATTATATATAACTACATTTTTTTTATGCATAAAATAACTTGGGATCCATATAGGGTTGCTAACCCTCCCGGATTGCCCGGGAGACTACGGTAATAATGGTTATCCTCCCGACCTCCCGGGTTACAATAATTTCTCCGGTTTTTCTGTAATTATACGTAACCGTCGCTGTAACAAAACTTCGATCTTTGATGATTATGATTTTATGGTGAAAAACCGTCAAATATCAGATACTGCTCGAAAGCAAATTGAATATAAATTTAAAATTGATTGACAATTTCTTACACCTCCCCCCCCCCTAAGTGGATTTATAAAATTCTCCCGGGTTAGTCCTGTCGAGAGTTGGCAACCCTAGATCCATTATATATCAGAAAAAGATTTCTTTCACATCTTCTAAATTCATAATCGGCAGATATGGTCAAGTCAGATATACTTTTGAACTGCATAATGTTCCATATATGGCACAATATGGTCAAGTCAGATATACTTGAATTGCATAATGTTCCATATATGCCACAAAGTGAGTTTTAGATGAAGAATGTCAATTATTCAAAAATACGAGTACTTGCCACTATGAGGCAGTTACTAGAATTATATTTTTTACAAAAACAATTTTTACTGGGTAGAAAGTTACGTGGATGAACTCAAAACTATTACTCACTCTACAATAATACTGACAAGTAGCTGATTCATCGTCACCATTTTGAAAAACGTATATAACTGCGAAATAATTACAGAGAGGGAGCTGCCTCTTTGGAAATATATTTGTATGTGCCAGAAATGGCAATTCATGCAAATAAAGTAATATTTCTCTGACGTATGTATTAAAGAGATGTAGAACATTGGTTTATGCCATATTTGGCACATGATGCAATAAGGGGTTAAGTTCATGAAGGAAAAACAGAAACAGAAACTATAAAACAAAGTATATATTTCAGGCTGCATCTTTTGTTGTATAAATTGTTTGCATTATGTGGCATTCGGCCCGACAGACTGAAAACAATTTTCTTATTCTTGCGAGAGCGTACGAAATTAGTATTTACACTTCTGTTGTGTTGTATAGCTGTCACAAACTGCATTCTAGTCACATAAAAGTGAATTAATTCAATAATTAATTAAAGGTTATAGCTGGCTACGCTTCATCGTGGTCCTACAGTAGTAGGGGCCGCAAACCAAATCGGGCCTATGTATGTACTAATAAATATAAACTGAATTAAGTTTTCTTTCACACAGTTCACTTGAAGCTCACTTGAATTGATGAACTCAAATGGTTTGTTTATTTTGAGATTAGGTAGGTACTGATGGTCACTCATCAAATGTACGATGTGGAATAAAAGAAAATTTTTATATGCGATAATTAACTCTCCAAAAAATGTTTTCAAATGTTCCACAAGATGTTATACATTCAAGGATTATATTGGAATTTGCCTTTAAAATCCTTCATCACACCATGACTAAACCAAAGTAGCTTTTTATAAATAATCTTTTTGCACTAAATTATCGAATCTTTTCCAGTCAATTTCCACACGTAGATACATAGGTTACGAATGAGACTGTACAATCGAAAAATTCCTCTAACATTATGACATCACAAACATGCCATCCATTGTGTGACAAGTACGCGATTCTTTGTAAAATTGTATCGATTTCAATTGATTGATAAAATAATTTTTAAAAAACTTTTTAAGAGTTTTTCGTATTGACTATTAGTATAATTTATGATGAGTTTCAAATTACATTAAAAAAATTGATAATTTTCTCAAAAACCCTAGTAACTGGACAATAAATTCTATTATGTTTTCTGATAACTTCATGGTAAATGGAATCTAGTATTATTATCTGTTTATATACCTATTGCTCCATTATAACTGAGTGTAAAAATCATAGGTACTGAGCATGTTACTGATTATGACAAGTAGTCGTATATATGATATTTTAACATACTATTTTACCCTCTGTTAAACGATATTTCCTGATCAATTTTAATTTAAATATTTCATATACTAAAAAATAGATCAAAAACATAACTAATCATCCCCCTCAACCAAATATATTCGAAAGAAACGTGATATGTAAGCGTAAGTTAACGAAATTGTCAAATAGTTCAAACAAAATAATAATCATCTCTTGTCAACTTGACATTCAAAATTTGAAAAGTGGTCAAAATTCACAGTTTTCTAGGCGGTCACCAATTCTCAATCATCTCAAGTTATCAAGACAATCTATATCAATGAATAATTCAGCAAACATTTGCAAGATTCCTGAGCAGTGTCAATACAATCCTTCCTATTACCGAGTTCCTTACACGTGTCAAGTGAAGGGGAAATCTGTTTGGAGAAGAGTTGCACCAAAACAAGGCGGAAATAGGTCCTCCATCCTAGTGTCAGTTATTTCAAGATTAGATCTAAATGCACCTCACAGATTCCAGCCATTCATTCCATTTAAATAGTAGTCAGTACGTTCAGTGAAATGTGCTTGTTTTACTTCAAAATACAATTTTTAGGATATTTTCTGTATTAACTTCTTGATTATCCTCTCAGAATCGCGAGTTCAAAGTATTCAAACTTATTGGAACAATTTTCGCATGTCTGTTGAAAATTTATGTGAAAATTGTTGTCAATGTTGTTATATTAGAAATGTGGATTTTCACCAAATATCATCATCATCAATTAATAGTTCAAACTTATTAATACTCCATGAATTGGGACATAAATCCCAGTAATATCGTCTCAGAATTGCAAATTCCATATATTGAGTACTACTTATTAATACTACATCGGTAGAGGATACCTTTCATTTCGAGGTTATTCATTTATGCTGAAGAGTAAAAAATTATATTTTGATATACATATTACATTTGCAAAACTAATTCAGTAGTTGAAATAATGTAGGCTTCCACTAATTTAAACATCAAACAAGGTGGAAGCTTCTCACTGATTGCCGATCTCTAACTACGAAAGACACCTTCAGTAGCGACGAGAACTTTATCGTAGCTCTAGACTGGATGAAGGCTCTGAAGAAACTGAATAAGGGGCCGTTCAAGTATTACGTAACGCAATTTTTGACCCTCCCTCCCCCCTATGTAACGCTCCGTAATGTTTTCATGAACCCCTCCTCCCCCTCTATAAACGTTACGTAACACCCAAGCGTCCATTTTTACCTAAAAGTCACAAATATGTTGCGCAAAGTACCGGAAAGTTGCTAAAATACCGTTTTTATTGTTTTAATCGTGTTTTCGTTAATAATAAACAAAACAAGAGATTTTTATTTAATAAACAATCATACATAATGTGATATGTTGGAAAGGGCTCAAATTTGTCCTAATAAACTTTTACTACTAATCTTACATTTAATTATGCCGTTTTCCTGACTCAGCCCTGTCGTTGCATACATTTTTAGCTAATTTCATCCACCATTATTTTTCTCATGCATTATTCAATTTTCGCTTATTAGCAGGTTTTCACTTTGAAAACCTGCTTATTGAAATGGGCGCGATTAGCAAAGTAGGACCTAGGCCCAAGATAGTTTTTCGTTTCATGACATTTCAGGATGCTTGGCATCAAAAACCCAATTTCAAAAGTCTCTCTTACTCTACATATGTATATAATATATATATATATATATATATATATATATATATATATATATATATATATATATATATATATATATATGTTTTTATGTATGTATATAGATAGTTTTGTTTTTTCTCTCTTTTGTATTACGTGTTTAAAACACTTAATGAAAACTGGCAACGGAAACAAAATATAAACGACGAATAATACAGTCGAGGTATTCCCCATAAAACATAAACGGATAGAGTTGCCAACTTGGGACAACAAAATAAAACTGACTTACAATACAATCGAAGGATTCCCCGTAAAAAATAAACGAAAAGAGTTAACAACTTCGGAGATTCAAATTCTCTAGTTTTTTATTTCAATAAAAATCAATGTTACGTAGCGCTTGGTTCGAACCCCCCTCCCGCCCCTGTAACGCAGCGTAACGTTTTACAAGACCCTCCCTCCCCCCAAATTGCGTTACGTAATACTTGAACGCCCCCCAACAATTAGTTTTTCCGGAGACTTCTAATTCCATAATATTTATTGCATCCAAGAAATTAATAAACAGACCTCAAGTTCAGGAAATAAAAATGAAACAAATTGCAGACTGGGAAAGGGACCGAGCAGACCGGAATTCCTGGCTGTAAAACTTTATAATAATATTCCACAAGCAGTGAAGGATTTGCCTTTGTTGAAATTTAAATCAACTCTTAAATCTTTTTTTTTTACTGTTTATTTTGCCAAATTACTTACATTACTTCAAAAAAAATTGTAATTACAATTTAACTTTATTGATAGATAAATCTTATAGATCTTTATTGATAGATAAAGCACTATTCGGCACTGATGAATTCCTTAAGTTCAATATTACTAATTTTAATATGTTGTAACTGTTAGTTTTTAGTTTATTTTATTTTAATGTGACATTGTATTTTTTGTATTTTATATTGATAAGGAATGGTATTAATTATTCTGGCATAGATATGAAATTTCTAGATTTTAAACCACTGAATGTATTGGGGATCTATCTCCATGATTTTGAAGTTAATCTCTTTTCCTGTTACAGACCACCCAACTTCAATGTTATAAATTTCATAAATATATTAGATACAATGCTAGGTAATTTGCAAAAAAAAGATGCTATCATAATAGGTGACATGAACATCAATCTTCTAAACAAGTCTGATAGTCATGTAAGTGAATATATAAATACAGTTAAAATTAATGGATTCGAATTGATTAATAAAGTTGGGGAAGACTATGCAACTCGCATGACAAAAACTTCTAAAACAATAATTGACCATGTAATAATGAAACAAAAACTTAATAAATTCACTTTAGATATGGATATAGAGCCAAGTTATTTATCAGACCATGAACAAATTTGTCTAAAATTAAAAAAATATATAACAAACAAAAATTCTATTACACAAAAAGTGTATAAAATGTTAAATAATCAAAAATTTCGAACTGAATTTCTTCGAAATACTCAGAACAAACAAATAACCAATTTTGAACAATTAACTTCAATAATAAATAATTCGAAACAAAAGGCAACAACAGAAAAAGTAATTAAAATTTAAAAAAATAATCCATGGATGACTCAGGGCCTTTTAAATCTGCTCAATAAAAGGGACAAATTATATAGGTTAAAAAAAGATAACGCTAACAATAGTATTATTATCACAGGAATATGAAACAATAAAAGCTCAAATAAAGAAATCTACATTTAGAGTAAAAAACAACTATTTTAAAAACGAATTGCAGAAAGCAGGAACAGTATACTAGGAAGCAATGGCAAACGATAAGAAATATAATTCCAAACTTAAATTTTAAAATAATACTTGTTCTCTACTAAAAGTGAATAATCGAGACATTACAATTACCAAGAGAATAGTTGAAGAATTTAATAAATACTTTTCGGAAATTGGGTTAGAGAGATTGTTGGAACCATTGACCTCAATTCTAATAGTGGATATCAATTTGAGAGGTCTACAACGAAGAAACTATATATTCTCGCCCCTACAAATGAAAGAGAACTTCGAAAAATCCTTACAGAAATAAAAAAGGATTCCTCAGCAGGCATAGATGGAGTAAAACTTACAGACATTGTAGATATAGTTTGAAGAACTTCTTCCCATCATATGTAATATCATAAATAACATGTTTGAAACTGCCATATTTCAGATAGCTTGAAAATATCGAAAATAATACCCTTGCACAAGTCTGGATCTCATACAGTTTTGGAGAATTATAGACCTATTTCCATTCTTATCTGTTTTTCTCAAAGATCATAGAGAAATTGCTAAAAAAGAGACTTCTAGGATATATAAAAAAAATTTAATTTAAGAGATGCACGACAATTATGGTTCTTGGAAAATAGTGGTACCCAGAATGCAGTTATGGATCTTGTTCATGTCCTCTCACTTAACTTGGATCAGGATAAATATATAATAGTAATTTTAATAGATTTAACAAAAGGCCTTCGATGTAATTGAGCATCAAAAACTCTTGAGTTAAACTGCATAGCCTAGGAATGGTCGAGGGAATATGTTTCGTTTGCTGAAATCATATTTAAGTAATAGAAAACAAACTGTTATACTTGATGGTGAGAAAAGTACTGAACGCAACATTACATATGGAGTCCCACAAGGATCTGTTCTGGGTCCATTACTGTATATTTTTGTATGTTTTGAGTTTGAAGAAGGCGGAGCTGAGAGTTAACTATTTCATGTTCGCTGATGATACTATTCTAGTATATACTGGAGAAAACTTACAGTGCATGGAAGAGGAGATAAATAATGATCTGCTAAAATACAACTCATGGTTAACAGAAAACAAATTGAAACTCAATACCAACAAAACAAAATATATGTTATTCAAACAGAAAAATAAGAACGAAGATATCATTCAACTCAGATTAGGAAGCAGTATTTTAACTAAAACAGATCAAGCTAAATATTTAGGAAACATTTTGGACAACAAGTTGAACTGGCAAGCACATTACCAATATTTGAGCAGTAGAATTATTCCGATGATAGGTATAATATATAAATGTCAACAGTATTTGGATATGAATTCTAAATATAAGTTATACAATGCTTTCTTTGCTTCGAACATAAGATACCTGATATGCATCTGGGGGACATGTTCTGAAACTCTGCTATCAAAATTCCAGAGGCTACAAAATAAATTTGTTAAACTCTTATTTCACATTGATTATAGGACTCCTACTGCAGAGGTATACAAAACACTAAATATAGTACCAATAAAAACACTATTAGAAATAGAACAATGTAAAGTAATTTATAAAAAAGAATATGAAGGATATAAACTCAACATCAGGTTAACAAGAAATAGTGAAATTCATCAATACGGAACCAGAATAAAACATAATCTCCACTTACAACAAGCAAGGACTGAAATAGGCAAAAGGAATCCAATAAGGAAATGCTCTGAAACATTTAATAGATTACCTCTAGAAATACAGAATAGCAGCTCATTTCCTAAGTTTGTGAAGTCAATAAAAACATTTTTTTGTTCAGCAGACTTGAATTGAATATTAACTTCTAAGAGCGATTGAACTCCTGGAACAGCAATACGCTGATTTGGAGTAAACTTACCTAAATCATGAATTATAATTTTGAGATTAATATTTTATAAATGAGATTATTTTTGATTTACTGTATATTTAGGTAAATAAATATGACGAAAGTATAGCGATTTATTTGGTGATAACAACAATAAAGTGAATTAATATTAAATAATCAAAAAGAACCAAGGTAGATCAGATATTACATCATAACTCCTCAATATCATTTGGTTCGCAATTCATAATCAATTTGTTGAAGGTTCATTTGAAAATCTCATGTAGAGAAATACTACATACCTAATCTAAATACGCTGTGCTCTTTTCACAACGGTCGAGTTAAGGAAAGGAGTATCAGACCATCTATTTTTATTTATAGATGTTTTGGGTTCATTTGCTTTCATCAAAGAGCCAATTAATTGTATTTTTCATAAAATAAGCTCAACATGACACTCTAAATTTGAAAAAATGAGGACTTACGTAGGATGGTTTTCCACAAAAATGAAAAATTATAAAAAATATATAACATTTAAACATAATATACAAACATAGTCAATTAGACTTATTTTGTTTTAATATTTATTTACATGGTAAATGGTAAAATTAGAAAGACAATTTTTCAATAAAATTCATAATAACATTGAAATGTACACGATGAGTGTTATCAAAACACAATGAATGTTATTTCACAAAGGCTTCTGGAGGTATTCCTCCTTGCTTATGAAGCTGATTGAAAACCATTGTTGCTCTATCAAAATTCCATTCCGTTTCTTGCAAACATCTACAATGAAAAAAATGCATGTACTGAATGGATTGGACAATTTATCAAATAAAACACAGGATTGAACTATCAAATTTATTTGTGCCTCAAAATTATGAGGTAAATAAGCCAGAAAAAAGTTCTCGAAAAATATTACATTGTGAGTTATTACAGAGTCTCATTTGTGCCCCTTTCCAATCTTATCTAAAACATTCACTAAAATCTACATCATTTGTTCGAAATTTCAAATCAATCAATTATTCTTTTAAATTCTCAATCACACAAACTATAATATTTCAATTACATAATGTATTCAGTTTATACTCTGGTTACTTTATGGAAGTGGAACTTGCCAACATAAACTTGATATAAGTTTCAACCATTTCACCACAATAATTTCACTGATGTGACACATAATGTACTTGTTAAACAAATAAACAATGTATCTATCACACGGACTTCCCAAAAATTTATTCTTTCAATGTTCACAAAAATTAAAAATTAGATCTATCTTCAAAAAGTAAAAAAAAATCCTAACGATAAAATGAAAACAGGCATCACTGTCATAATTTCCAAAGGAAATACTCACTTTGTTGTCCACTCCAGGTTCATCCCTGAATGTGCAGAAAGGGCTTCAACCATTCGATGTTTCGTTCCATCATCGATACCATTAACTTCTGGAACGACTGGCACATTAGGAACTGGTGGTTGTGGGGTTGCTACTACTGCTGGCGGCGGTATAGGAGTAGATTTAAAAGTCTAAAATTGAATAAATCAACGTGAATGAATAGAATAGGTAGAAAGAATATTTCTTTTATCATATATCTCCTGATGAGAGTCCCAACAAGAGTTCGATATCAATAATAATAATAATATTCTTTATTTCAAATCAGAATGTTACACAATATTGTAAACAATTAGAAATGAAATTGTGTCAGGAAAAAAATGAAAATAAAATGTTTATCCAGGAAAGTTATACTTCAAAAATTCCTGGATATCATATGGTTCCATGTCCAGTAGCATTTGTTAGATTTTTTTTTTGTATATTTTAAAGTTGGTTTCTGTTTAGATTCCTATTGGCAATGGTTGAAATATCTTGTCGATTGGTATTGTGGTCCTTTTTCCGTTATTGTAAGCCTGTGTGCTGGATATAAAATCTGTGATGTTCTTGTTATTGTAGAGCTGACTTCTGTTTTCTGTATAATAACGTTTGTTTTTGAAAAGAAAAGTAGGCTCTCTCTTGTATATGGATTGCAGTCGATGTTAATAGGCCATTTTGTTTGAACTTACTTCTGCAAGAATCCATTGACTTCATGCCACAAATGATCCGAAGTGCTCTTTTTTGTATTTTGAAAATATTATTTATATTGAGCTTGCTCCATAAAATAGAATTCCATATCTTAATTTCGATTCAAAAGTTGTTTGATAAAATTATTTTTAAGGATTTTCGTGTCTAGATATTGTTTTTATTACTCTTAAAAGGTGACAAGTTGTTGAAAGTTTCTTTTGATTATTCTTGAATATGTTCTTTCCAGCTTAGATTTTCATTTATCTGCAGTCCAGGAATTTGTGGGTTTATTGAATTGTATCTTAGAGTTTGACATCTTAAGATATTCTGGAGTATCATAGCCTGCATGATTGGTTTTAAAAAGGATGAATGCTTGTTTGTCAACATTCATGCTCAATTTTGTTTTTTCTAGGCTAGAAGGCAGGTCATTTTATGAAAAGAGTGAAGATGATTTGGCCCTAGTATACTTCCTTATGGTATTCCTAATTTTATAGGGTTAGGTTCTGATAGGCATTCATTTATACCATTGTTTTACAAGTGTTCTTTCTTCTAAATATGACTGTATGAGTTTTTAATGCTGTTTCCTGCGTATACCATTTTGTTCCATTTTCGCCAAGACGTAGTCATGTCTCAGGCTATCAAAGGCTTTTGATAGGTCTAAGAAGAGACCGATGACCATTTCAGGGTCTTCTAAGGCTGTGTAATATATTTGTAATGAATATCATAAATGGCTTGTATCAGATCGATCGACCTTTAATGTACCATGTTGATTGTCAGAATAAATTTTGCAGCTGATTATGAAGAGCATAGTGTCTGCAAATTACCATTTCAAATATCTTAGAAAATGCCGTAAGAGGGCTTATTGGCCTGTAGTTCTGATACTCGTTCGGATCACCTTTCTTAAAAATAGGTTTAACTATTGCTTCCTTCAGTTTTCTAGGATAGATTCATACTTAGGCAATTGTTGATAATGTATGTTAGTAGGTACTTCGTATTAGTTATGGTAGCTTTGACAATGGTTGTTGGTATTTCATCTATCCCACTACTGTATTTGTTTTTTAATAATGAACATGTATTTTGTATTTGTTCTTCTGTAATGGCATTGAACGTTCTTTCTTTATTTCTGTTAATTTCAAAAGTGAAAGGAATTTCAGTCAGTTTTTTTATGAGGTTTGTGGCTGCCTCTGAGAAGTAATCATTGAAACCATTAGCAATATCTTCAATATGACCTTTAATTTGGATATGTTTTGTATTGTCATTACCTTTCATTTCTTTTACAGCTTGCCATAAACTTTTTGTTTTATTATCAGAGTTTAATAGTTTCTGTTTATATTTATCACTTTTGACTTTTGTTAGTAGCATATCATATTGTTTTTTTGTTTGTTTATATGCTCCTGTGAAAAACTTATTATTTGTTTTACATGTGAGTAGAATGTCAAGTCGAGTTTTGCAGTCACTTACTTTTGTTTATACTGATATTGCTTATTGTCTTTTTTTTAAAAGCACCTTTTTTTTCGGGCATGCTATATCATATGCAGTTATGAAGCATTTCATGAAGTTGTCCCATAAAGTTGTATTATAAAGTATTTTTTCCTGATTCTCTGCATATAGTTAGATGTTTGGTATAGAAAAACAAAAGTTAAAAAATTTTTGAGAGGAAAATCCTTGAAGAAAACGTCAACTTATTAATAAAATCGGTTTTCTAACATAAATGTCGCTGTTATTGCTAGTGAGAGATGAATAATTAACAGCAGAAGCAAGAACAATGCAAATGAATTTATTATATATATATATAATATATATATATATTATATATATATATATATATATATATATATATATAATATAATATATATTTTATATATATATATATATATATATAATCTTTTAGATTATTAAGCAATAACAGGCTTGTTGAATCTTAAAAAAACTCGATTTTATTGAAAAGTTGACGTTTCGCCACACATTCATGGCTTTATCAAAACTTTTTGAGAAAAAAAATTGAAATTTCTTTGACATTTATTGATTTGAAAAAATTTCTATAGAAAACATGACTTACTGTCTTTCACTAAACAATTTTCGAGCTCGTGCCGTAATGACTTTGTTATATTATTACGTGCTATCGAGTTTTTTAAGATTCAACACAGCCTGCTTATTGCTAATAAAAATTATCAAAAGATTAGAAATAGTTCACAGGCAACAACAATCGAATAAATAATTATTATATATATATATATATATATTATATATATATATATAATATATATATAATATATATATATATAGTATATATATATCTTAGTATATATAATATATAATATATAACATATACTATAGTAATATATATTATATATATATATATATATATATATATATATATATAATATATATATATATATATCAGAGCTGTTGCCAAAGCATTGGTGCTTTTGTGCTCGTTGAAAGCACTCGAGCCCTTTTGTCTCCCGAGCACTGTGCTTCCGAGCCCTTTTCAAAAGCAGTGCTTAGTGCTTAGTAATTGAAGTCCTTCAACAAAAGGCTTTGTGCTTAGTAATCCCAAAAGTGCTCCCAGCACTTCTGTGGATTACTTAAGCACTAAGCCCTGAGCCAAACTTGTCGTAACACGAATTATGCGTATGCGGCGGCGCTATGATCGTGTTGTTGATATCGCATTTCCAGTGATAAACATCTCACGTTAGTGTCAAGTCAATAAAAAAATTATTTATAAAATACAAACAACTCCTTCCATCAGTGCTCCTGTTGAAAGACTGTTTTCATTTGCGTCTAAAGTAAAGCACCAAAGACGTCCTGCTCTGGTGACAGGAACTTTCGAAAACTTAGTTTCTATTTAGGAGCTAATGGGGATGTCTGAATTTTTTTATTTTGATGAGCTGTACACCGTTCTACTTATATGTTACTTGTATGTAGTCAATGCTTGAATGAAAATTTTTGGATTTTTTTATGGGCATGGAACTCAACTATCTAAATCGCATAGTTTTTTTCAGTACCCTATATTCTGAATGAAAATATGAATATATAAGCATGGGCATTTTTAATATGAATATTGAATCTTTCCAGATACTCTGTGCTTTCCATAAGGGTTTTCTTCCTATTTGATATATTAATCAATCACTTAGGTGATTAAAATACCTAATACTAAGATTCTTACACAGGTCGCTTTTTTTATCCTATTTTCAACTAAAATCTGTGTCCATTTTAGCTGATATCAATGTTCGTAGGTCAACAGATTACAGAAGCATATCTTGTTTCTGTATTATTTAAATTTAAACTATATCTATTGATCTTTAATGAAATTGATCAAAAATGGCGTGTGAGAATGCCTAGTGCTTATAGTTTATATTATGTATCAAGGTAGTTCTTCTTAAGGATGCTAACTACAGAGGGCAACAGATTTTCAATTCCCGAGGGACGTAAGTCCCCCTCCGTAAGCAATGTAGCGATTTTTTCTGAGAATTAAGTGAAATTCCAATTTTTCAATTGGATCCTTTCCCTGAAGCCTCTCTTCGAGCAGAATGAATCAAAAGAAATCTCCTCAACCCCATTGAAAAATTTTTCTGCTCTTTTCAAATATCTCAATCAAATCCCAAAATTTTAATATACTAAGGTGTTGAAATTCTTCCCGTTTTGGAGAAGTCCCATATATTTTCAAATGGGGACCTGGAATTTTTCTGGGAAATTTAAATATATAATCGGTCGACCTGTGGAATGAATCATAGTTCCAAATAGAATCTATCTACCGACTATGCTGGTTGGTTCAAAAGTTATGAAGTAAATTGAAATTTTTGGTGCATAAACTCCGGTTATTTGGGAATTGATTAGAACCTATCATATATTCGATTTTTTGGACTCGTACTAGGAATAGCTCTAGCTCAGGTTGTCGTAGGTATGTTAATTTACCAAATGAAACACCCTGGTATAGTTCTGTACCAAGCTCATAGTGAGCATCGAATATGTAACACCCTGTGGCATCTCTCTCACCCGTCAAAATGAATCTCATATGTCATTGCCCAAGCTTTAAACATTTCTTTCCGATTTAAAAATACCTCAATTTTCAACAATTCCTAAAAAAGTACTTAGGGGCCCCTTAGTGGCTCGAAATGTCAAATTTACTTTCACAAAGGTGCTTAGTAATCGCGAAGCCTTTTGTAAAAATAAGTGCTTATGGCTCGAGACTGGGAGCCTTTTTTTTCAAAAGTGCTTAGTGCTCGAAGCACTATTCTTCAGTGCTCGTCACAAGCTCTGATATATATATATAATATATATTATATATATATATAATATATATATATATATATATATATATATATATATATATAATATTATATATTATATAGATAATATATTAATATATATATATATATATATATATATATATATTATATATATATATATATATATTATATATATATATATAAAGCGCACGAATGTCGTGGGAAAAACGTCAAACTTTTTAATAAATCGAGTTTTTTAAAGAAATTCACAAGCCTGTTTATTGCTAATAAGTTAATCAGAAGATTATATTATAACAGGGCTATTTAAATTCGAGTAATATGCATGGGGATTTCGATAAACGGTAAAGAGATAGAGCGATGGTTAAATGGGGGCAAAGTAGCACTATTTCAAGAGGTCAGTTATATGGATAAAAAAAATCTGATAATAGCTCCTTTAGTTCTGGAGTTTATATAGGAAAATTCGAAAATTTCGAAATATCCTTTTTTTGCCTATTCTTTTTTATTTTAATGAATTGTTTTTTCAAAAACAATTGTCATTTTTGCCATTGCCACTTTTTGTTAGGGCTATTCTAAATATCTGAATAAAAATTGTATACAGGGTGTCCGTATAAAATTGGGGCCACCCTCAACTTTAAAATTTTTCAAAATTACGGGACCTTGTATTTTTTATTGCAATTTTTTTTTTAATGTCAAAGAGTTATGTTTTTATATTCACGTATATTTTTTATCTGAATTACAGGGTTGTTCTTGGAAATAATTGAACTATTAAACCAGTAAAATTTCAACATTTTTTTAAAAAAATGCAGGCTCTAATTTTAAAAAAATATCATTAGAATTTAAAGGTATAAAATGCCTAGGATTTGGAAGATAATCTAACATTATTCGACGAAAAATGTCTTCTTCAAGGATTCCAACCCCACATTTCAGTTCACGCCAACCCATGATCAATGTCGAAAAT
>JARQZK010004782.1:0-15145 GCA_030704885.1 Cynegetis impunctata
AAACATGTACAATGATGATATTCCATACCTGAAATAAACATATTATTATCAATAACGAAAACGATGAATTAATATTGAAATGATGCATTTTATTTTTAGTAGATACTAAAATTAATTATCCAAAGAAATGCCTAACCTTCTACTATTCCTCATCAGTACTATATATGCTACAAAAGTTTATGGGTTATTTTATTCGTACCCAAGACACAACAATTTTCCGAATTACATGTACCAATCCATTCCATTTCAAGAAACTTTCAATGAACCAACAAATGAAGGTGAGTACAATAACAAATTTCATAATTTTAGGTTAAAGCCCGAATATTATCAATAACAACATTAACTTTTAGAGATAATAAGAACGTAAAATTCATATCAGTGAAGAATCTATAGAATACATCAATAAAACAAAAGGGTACAAAGAAATTAAACAGTTGGTCGTTATAAATAGATCAGAAGGTATTTGAGAGATTAATGAATTATTCGATTGTTTGCAGATGTGTACGACTTTATAATAGTAGGTAGTGGTTCGTCAGGTTCCGTTATTGCCAACCGATTATCAGAAATATCTACTTGGAAAATACTCCTACTAGAGGCTGGGTATCCTGCCAATATTCTGAATAAAATACCATTATTGTCTCCAGTATTTTCAGCTACTGGTTATAGTTGGAATTACACCACCGAAAGACAAGAAGGTATATGCGAGGGAATGGTGAACAAAGTGTGCCCTTGGCCAAGGGGTAAAGCCTTGGGTGGTGAGTTCTAATATAATGATACAAATCAAAACAATTATGGAAAGGCACTATACACATATTACCATACATATATCCCAATTCAATATCCACCTAGCCATCATACACCCATGCTCCATATACCCATCCAGCATAAACTCATTCACCATACAGCCATCAAGCATCCATCCACCCATTCACCAATATCCATCCATCCACCATCCAATCATCATCCATTCACTATCCATCCACCATCCATCCATTCATCCACCATCTATCCACCATCCATCATCCATCATCCATCCATCAACCATTCATGCACCATCCATCCATCCGTCCATCCATCCATCCATCCATTCACTAACTATCCATCCATCTACCATCCATCCACCATCCAGCCACCATCCTTCCACCATCCATCAACCATACATCCACCATCCATACGTCCACTATTCATCTACCATCGTTAGTGTTTAGGTTTCACCAAGTAACTTAAGAAAATTGTTGAAAAATTTTATTGAAAAAATCGAAATACGAATTTATTCTCAACTTATACAGAGAAGTGACTAAAATTTTGTACAGGTTCCACTATTCTAAATTACATGATTTACACACGGGGGAATCCTGTAGATTACGAAAGATGGTCCGCGAGAAACGAGGGATGGTCATACGAAGAAGTGCTACCATATTTCCTGAAATCGGAGAACTGTAGACTAGAATCTAGTACTTGCTCAGACGGATTTCACAAAAGAGACGGTTACCTGAGCGTCGAGCGTCCATACTCTTCTGCAATAACGGACGCCTTTGTTGAAGGAGGTGAGATCGCGAAAACGTTCTAGGTCGACTCAATAAACTGAGGAATTCCTTTTCATTTTTCAGGTAAACAGATGGGTTTCAATCAGGTAGACTACAATTCCAATAACTTCATGGGGTTCTCGAAGATGCAAGCAAACATGAAGCGCGGAAAGCGTCATAGCGTAGCTGACGCTTTTCTGTTACCGATAGAACTTAGGACGAATTTTAGGGTGCTTACAGGAGCTCGAGTAACCAAATTATTGATAAATCCAAACAACAGAGAAGCTTACGGTGTGACGTACTACAAGAGGGGTATAAGATACACAGCACGTGCAAAAAATGAAGTTATTTTATCGGCGGGTACATTCAATTCACCTCAGTTACTGATGCTATCAGGTAAGTAGTATCAGAAAAAAAAGAGGTTATTCAAAAACAAAATGTGAACGAAGTATGACAATAGAAAAATGACCTTTGTACTTCGAATACAGGGATATTTGGTAATTTAATCTATAGATTTACACATACATGGTGTTAAACATGCGGAAAAAGTGCCAGAAGTTATTCCTTGGCATATTCTGAGAATATTTCGTCCTATGATGATTTCTGAAAAAAACCTTTTGTTCCTAAGATACAGGGTAAACAAAAATTGCGACAGTATAAATATTTTATCATCAAAAAGTAGCTCCACCTACAATAAATGTTCAAAGTGACTTCCTCCAGCTTGGATACAACTATTCAATATTCTCGTCATGGAGTGCCGAACTCTTTCAAACACACCAGGGTCGTTTCTAATTGAGTTAAACCCAGCAACTATTGGATTTCGCAATTCGTCCAAATTCTCCACTGGAGTAGCGTGAACTTATAACTTCAGATATCCTCATAAAAAATAATCCAGGGAATTTAAGTCTGGGGATCTAGCAGGCCATGCGTCTCGACCAATCCAACGATCCCGGTATGTTACTGTTAAAAAAATCAAGAGCAACTAAACTGAAATGTGGTGACTCACCAACGTGCATAAACCACATTGCAATTCTTGTCCCCAATGGTACATTCTGCAGATAGCTACCAACAATACCAACCCAAACATTCAAGGAGAACTGATGTTGAAAACGATCTTCACATACCTCGTGCGGATTTTCATCTGGCATACATGGTTGTTATAAAAATTCCTTATTGCATTTCTTCATCGGTAAAAAAAATCTGTGTCAGGAATTGAGGGATTAGAACTGATGTTTGCTAAAGTCATTGACATAACGTGATATGTGGAGGAAAATCAGAAGTAAGTAGTGCCTGAATACGTTGAATGTGGTATGGATACAACAAATTGTCCTTAAGAATTTTCCAAACTGTCCAATGACTTACATTTTAAAAAAACAGGTGATTATGAATGACATGATGTATTCAAATGACATCCACTTGTACGTTAGTAGATAAAACACCCGTTCCAAGTTATCGTTAACAATTTTTTGTACTTGATACACTTATTGGCGTACGCCATACTTTTATTTAACTTATTATTTCAACAAATACTGAATATAGTTATCGCAAATTATGTTCAGTCTGTATTTCCGAAACAAAGGGGTTTTTCAGAAATTAAATATAGGACAAAATTTTCTTAGACTAGGCAAAGGAATAACCCCTTGAATTTTTGCCGGATGTTCACCTAACACCGTGAATTTTCGATCAATGTAGAATATCTAGCTAACACGTGCAGTTACAGAAAAATTCCTCATCTTTTCAGGCATTGGTCCTTCTGATGATCTGAGGCAATTAGGAATACTTCCTCTAGTGGACCTTCCCGTAGGCCAGACGATGTACGATCACGTGTCATTCATCGGTCTAACTTTCAAAATGAACCAAACGATCGAACCAAAATCTGCAGTGTTTGATCCAGTTGAAGTGATCAAATTTCTTCTGAATGGCGAAGGCATTTACACGTCACTAGGCGGAGTAGAAGGCTTGGCTTACATCAAAACCAACGCGTCGGAAGAAACCGAAAATTATCCTGACATAGAACTGATATTAAGCGGGATAGGAAGCTTGAATAGCGATTCTGGACTAGTGAGTGTACCAACGCTGGGAATAAGCAGGGAAATATATGAGAAAACCTTCAAACCCATTGAGAACGCACCAACTTGGGGCATACTTCCCATGTTGCTGCACCCAAAATCAAAGGGATACCTGAAACTGAGGTCGAAAAACCCTTACGATCCCCCGAAATTATACTCCAACTTCTTCACGGACCCAGAAGGTCACGACTTGAGAACCATGATAGCTGCCATTAGATTTTCTATAGAGTTATCTAAAACTCCAGCCTTTCAACGGCTTGGAAGTACAATACACGATATTCCACTAGCTGGTTGCGAAGGTTTTACCTTCAACACTGATGCTTACTGGGAGTGCGGTTTGAGATTGATCGGGGCGACCTTGCACCATCAAATCGGAACTTGTAAGATGGGTCACAAGGACGATCCGGAGGCAGTAGTGGACAACAGGGGTAAGGTGCACGGGGTACGAAAACTGAGGGTGATCGATTCGAGTATATTTCCTGTCACTCTCTCCGCGCATACGAGTGCCCCAGCTATGATGTTAGGAGAAAAATTAAGTGATGAAATTAAGAAAGAATACAACGAATTGATAAATTATCAACGATGACTTTGTTATTAGTGAATTACATATATCAATGTAACAACATTGCAAACGTGATATATAAAAACATTATGAGCCAATTATATTTATTAGATTCTTATTTGCTTATAAAATGATTCAATATGAAACTGATTCACTCTTTGGTCTAATTTTTCCCGAAAATAATAGACCTTTGCATAGTATCGAAAGTCAACAGTGATGTGCGGGAGTGATTTTTGAGTGCGTTTTATATCTCCTGGACCACAATTGTTGTCCCCAGCGGCCCACCTAACATTTGGCACCTGGGGTTGTTCTTGACGTCGAACAAAACTATCGAAATTTGAGTAAACCAGTTGAAATTTTGACATCTCCTAAACTGTTTCCAAATTGAGTTAGAAGGTTGAAAATTGGTACGTTGATTGAGTTAATTAATTAATTAATTAGCGTATGGCGTTGTTGCCGGGGATCATCTCACATTATGTGAGATGTTCCGGCGCCGATTGCCGCTTTAACCCTGTTTAGGTAATTAGTACCAAGGCATACTAACCCAGAGGGACCGACGGCTTAACGTGTCCTCCGAAACACGGTAGCGATGGTATTGAAAAATTCGTTGGTTTGTCGTGGGAGTCGAACCCACGTCCTCTCAATTATCAACTCAACTCAACTCAAAAATATTTATTTAAAAATTATATACAAACAGATTTACAAACATAATATAACAATACAGAAAAGAAATTAATACTATTACATATGCTTTTACAATTTGTCATTTTGTTTACAATTCCTGCTTTAAACAAAAGCTTACAATGTAAATTTTTATTAATATGTGGCTCGTTAGAGCCTTGCACTAGTTCAGCTATTCAGAAATTATTGTTGATTTATACATTTAGAAAGAAGATTTACAGGAAAACAAAGATTAAAAAACCTGCTTTAGAAAATTGAATGTTAATATGCCTAATCAACTGTTAAATTTGGAAAATTATTTTGATATTTTGTTAAAAATTGGGAGGTTTTGATAAGGTAACGTATGTCTATGTTCCTTATCAATATTATTAACTCTAATTCGAGTTATATTTTTGGTTATATCGTTGACATTTAGCTGATTCTCATAGAAATTGGATGACATACGATTAATGTGGTCCCGAATAGTGGTTACCCTTGCTAGTCGATGAAGTTCCTCAATACGTGTGTATATGTTTTTATTGGTTATCAATCTCAACATTTTATTTTGGAATGATTGCAACGGCCGAAGAGGCCATGGTCTTAGATGGCACCAGGCTGGTGATGCGTACGTTATGATTGGCCTAATTATGGAGGTATATATGAGTCGCTTATTTTTTGTATTTAGCTTGCTTTTCTTGCTCATTGGAGAATATAGGGATCTATTTACAGCATACGCTTTGCCAAGGGAATTGGATATGTGTTTTTTAAAGTTCAGTCTTTTGTCTAACTCTATTCCAAGGTATTTAACGGACTCTTTTGGTTTGATAATATGGCTGTTTACTTTTAAGGGAGTAATTATTTTATTATAGGTCGATTTTCTACTAAAAATTATTTGTTCTGTTTTCTGGTCATTCATAGTTATCTTCCATTTTCTGTAGTATTCGTTTATTTTGATTAAATGATTTCGTAAAAGGAAATTTGATGCTTGCGCATAGTGTGAGTGGGTGTAAACAGCCGTATCATCGGCAAAAAGAGCAATTTTTGTATTTGGATATTCCGGAAAATCCTGAATGAATATGTTAAAGAGTGTGGGTCCAAGGACTGATCCCTGTGGTACTCCAGCTTTTATTTGTTTAAGATTGGATAAAGATTGACCAATTTTCACGGAAAAGGTTCTATTTGTCAAATAAGAATATACTAATTTAATGATATATTGCGGGAATTTGAGTTGAATCATTTTGTATATCAGTCCTATAACCCACACTCTGTCGAATGCTTTTTCTATATCCAGAAAAAGCATTACCGTGTTCTTCTTCAAATTAAAGTTTTGTATTATGTCAGTTACAATTCTGGTTATTTGCTGTACTGTATTATGTTTCTCCTTGAAACCAAATTGATGGTTGTCTCGCATGTTGATTTTTTTAATTATTTTTTTTAGACGATCCTGAATTATTTTTTCAGTTAATTTACTGACCATTGACAACAAACTTATTGGTCGATAACTATTCGGAGTATTTGGATCTTTTTCCGTTTTGGGAATGGGGAAAACTATGGCTTTTTTCCAACTGTTTGGCCAATATTGATGTTTTAAAATAGCATTAATAATATACATAAGTTGTACTATGGCTTTTTTACTTAAGTTTTTAATAAGTTTGTTGTCAATTTCGTCGTAGCCTGGCGCTTTGTTATTTGGGAGTTTTTTAATGAATTTTGATAGTTCGGTTGGGTTTGTTAATATGAATTGACAGTCCTTTTCATTAAAGTGATAATTTTTCGCGATGTATTCGATCAGACGAGAGTGATGTCACCTGAGCTACCACCGCTACTGATTGAGTTGATGTTGAGAAAGTATCCTTAGGGGTTTCCCCCCTTTTCCTCGAGCGAACTATTCAATACAGAGATTCCATGTTTCTTTGTGGATGTCAAATGTGTCTACCTTTACAGCTACTCCAAATTGTGTTATTATTGTATGTGAAAAAAACAAAAATAAGTTCAAATACGATCTGTGCAATTTCGCATAACCGCAATAAAAACAATTCATTATTATTATATATCCTTTATAATATGATGTGAATTCATTTAGTGAAAAATACCTTTGAATATTATAAGGCAACATACAACCATTAAAGATAAAAATTGGAGAAAAGGATCACGACCTTGTCCAAAGGCAAATATTCATTTATTTTTCATTTACATCGACTCCACAAAATTTGTACGAAACTTACATATACCAAAACCACAAAAGTGTATGTGACATATCACAATTTGAGAATAGCAAATAATTATTAAGGATCTTTTTAATTTCCAAAGCCTTTGAAAAAAAATCGATGTTAGAAATGTATAATAAAGACAGTGTGAATAAAATGTCAAACATTTATTGCCCACTCCTTTTTTGATATTATATAATTATATACAGGATGGTTCACGGTCAATGTTAGGTTAGAAGTAGAAGAAAATTTGGTTGGTTACATAATCAAGAAATCTCTCTCTCTACCTAATATATTTTCCAATACGCAGTGTTACGCTGCTACTGGAAAGTCGTAGCAACTTCGATATTTCGCATGGATCATTGTGTATTATATTTTTTTCGAAATCCTTGCTTAATTTGAATGACTTTTTCTTGATAGATTCCTATAAATCAGAAACAGTTCTCGAGTTTTTTTTTAATTTTCATATTTTTGAGGCTAAACACAACCATTATTTTACCTCAATAATTTTGTCTCCACAAGATGTAGAGCTTAAATTTAGACGATAGTTTCGGGAAAGTACGTTTATCTACTTTCATTTAGTAAAATGAATTTTACAGTTCTATACTTTTTGTAAGGGCACCTGTTGCAGAACTTGTGCTGTAATATATGCCTTTACAGCACTAGTGCTGTAATGAAAAAAAACCTGTTTTATTAACATTTTGCTGTTGAATGAAACTACACCCTTTAAAAGAATGATTTATTTATTATTAGCAGTTATAAAATTAATTATCAATTAATATATATATATATATATATATATATATATATATATATATATATATATATATATTATATATATATATATATATATCTATATGTATATATATTATATATATATATATATATATATATATATATTATATATATATATCTATATATGTATATATATATATTATATATATATATAATATATATATCTTTATCAGAGGGTAAAATTCCATCAGAATCGCTCATTTTGAAAAGCGCTTTTTATATTTTTGGATTTGTTTGACAAAGTTTCGACAGTAACCATGCGAAAGGTAACATAAAAAACTTGATAAGTAAACTTAATAGCAGGTGCATTTTTATTTTTAAAAATGCCTTTTGCCAATTATTTTTATCCATAGATGAAAGTAGATAAAATTTTGTACAATATTCTTGTTGTAAATTCATACTACTACACTCGATGTTTAATAACTTTTACATCTCACATTGTAATATGAATCTTTACAACACTAGTATTGTAAATAACCATTAATTCCAGTAATGAAATAGATCCGATATTTTACAGGGCGCTTTGAAATTAGTTCTATTTCTGCTACATACAAAAATGGCAAAAATGCGTTATTTTTTCAAATGGAACCTCCTGTATAAGACTTGTGAAATCAGAAGGTGATTAAATTATCTTTTGTATAATATAGTATGATCCTATACCTAAAACGTCAGGATCTCCCAGAAAATGGCGTTTTTCTCAGAAAAAACAATTTTTGACGATTGGTTATTCGACTAAAATACGGTTCAAAATTGTTCAAAATATCTATTCAAATGAATTGTTGATGAAATTATCCATTCTGCATGAACAATCTGATTAAGTTATAATAGGAGCGGAAGAAATTTGTATTTCGTGAAAAAAAATTTTTTTTTATTATGATCGTAGCAGAGCGTTTTCGACTAATTTCCTAGTCATCATCAATGCTCACCTGCAAGTAAGTAATCCAAAATTGAGAAACTCTGTCGCAGCGAGCTGCATTAGAAAAGCAGGTTTTCAAAACGTATCCATTCATACATTAATTCATCAATCTATTCATGCAAATATAATTTTTGTTCCAAATCCTAAAAACAAAAGTTGCGCCCTCTATCGTGTGAACAATATTCATTTCCTCCTCCGGGGGGTCAACACCCCAACCAATTTATATCGGAATAAATACCATCCAAGATATCATACGAAAATACCTACATACAAAGTTTCAACCATACGGTTCCAAAATTGCGCCTCCCATCATGTAAACAAGATTCATTTTCTCTCCTAGGGGGTCAACCCCCCCAAGCAACTCGAACCAAAACCAATACTATCCAATTTATCATACGAAACTACCTACTCACAAACTTTCAATTTTATTACTCCAAAATTCGCCCTTTATCGTGTGAAGAAGGTTTACTTCCTCCCCCGAGGGGTCAAACCCCCTACCAATTCGAACCAAAACCAATTCCATTCAAGATATCATACAAAACTACCTAGATACAAACTTTCAACCCTATTGCTTTAAAATTGCGCCTTCTGTGGTGTAAACAAGATTTATTTTCCCCCTCAGAAAAGAAATAAACAAAATATCAACGAATACTAGAGCACATGTTCAAAATGCACACCGTTACCTTCCAAAATCATCCGATTCACGGCATGGGGTGTAGCCCTCTCTATCTCATTGGGATCCAAAATCCAAATATGTCTTTCTACCCGTCGACGTTACTCTTTTTTGGTAGTGACTGGAGTCATATACATTTTTTCTTTTATTTTAACCCAAAATTAGAAGTCTGGTGCTGGACAATAGGGAGATCTAGCAGGACAATCCTAGGGATCTCACCTTCTGAACCAACTGTCGTAAAAACATCTCGAAGAGCTCTTGAGACACCCTGTATATATATATATATATATATATATATATATATATATATATATATATATATATATAAATATATATATATATATATATATATATATATATATATATATATATATATATATATATATCTATATATATATATATATATATATATATATATATATATATATATATATATATATATATAATATATATATATATATATCATATATATATATATATATATATATACAGGGTGATTCAATAAGGGTGGCGACCTGCCGTATCTCGGAAACCGTATGTCCTAGAATTTGGGGAAAAAAATTCTTATATGCAAATCTGCCCTCAAAAACTGATTGAAAATGTTTTTGAGTCCATAGTTTTCCGCTAGGTGGCGCAATCTACCACTTATAAAATATAATTGGATTTTTTACGAAATATTCCCCAATTTAGGCTGGTAAAAAATATCAAATTTAGAAACTACTGTCCTAATTCCACAACTCTTGTAGGAGTCATTTTTCTGTATCACCTATTCTGAAATGGTGGGGAAGTTCTCTTTTTTTGCCATAAAAAAGACTGTAACTCCATAATGCATAAACCGATTTTCGAAAACGTAAACTCTATGCAAAGAGTATTGAATGTAGATTTCAGTAACAAATAGCAAACACACTTTTAGTTTTCCAATCGGCAACTAGAGGGCGTTATGTAACACCTAGCTATATTTATGATTTTTTTTGAGAAATTTCAAATGCAATGCTATAAATCTAATGAGCTAACAAAAAGCCAAATTTGATAACTTATTGACCTGACAAAACCGCGAACTGATATCTCTTTTCATCCCAAAGATATAGGCATTTTTTGATGAGTGTTGATGATTTTTGGCTCGCCCTGTAAGGTGGAAGAGAAATTATGTTGCTAAAATTGTTTTGAAAATAAAATAACAAGTAGAAACGCATCATCAAAATATTTATTAACATTACATAATGAAACAATACTAAGGGAGCTACTCATAACAGAAATTCACAAAACGCTCCCACTATATCATTATTTTAAATATTTAAAATGCTTGCCATTATTTGCTTTGAACTATTTCGGATAAAAATTTTCGGGTAAAAATTCAATCCCAAATCTCTCAAACGGTCTCTTATAGTTTTATGTTCATGGACGAGCTGCAATATTACGAATGATGTTAAACTGTTGAGAGATAGATGTTTCGAAAGTCAGCAAGTTACCTATGGAAATGACACTAATGTTTTATGATTGTTTACTTTTAAGTTTTTATGCTGTAAAATTTATTCTGACTGTTTGCAAACTAACTCTTTAATAATGCCTTTTTAATCAAATAGAGAGGCATATGATATGCCCAGTATATATTTTGAAAGTCTACAAAATGAAGTAATTGCTGAAAGGGAGTATGCGATGCGATATCCTGAAAGGCGGCGTCATTCTCGGAAATTATTCAAAAGATTGGCACAAAGATTGCGAGAAACCTGTCGCATTAAGAAATAGGATACGTAGAAGTCGTAATGAAGAAAATGTTACTAACGTATTGGTGTTAGTTAAGTCTGAACCCCATTTGAGTATTCGAAAAATTGCAAGAGATCTAGGATTGTATTATTCTTTGGTGCAAAGAATATTAAAGGATTATAAGATGCATCCTTATCATATTATTTCACAACAGCATGAAATTAGCCCAGACAAAAATTGTAGATCGGATAATTATCTATAAAAAATTCAAAATACTTTTTCTTCTAAGAGTCGCCGTTTTTGAGATATAACGATTCAAAAAGTTGAAAGAGTTGCAATCGTCATAATATGCACGTTTCAACGCCACCTTTGAGCTAGTATTTTTTCGCATTTCTTTCAACTTTCTGAATCGTTAATCTCAAAAACGGTGGCTCTGAGGAAAAAATTTATGAAAACGTTTTTTATATTTAATTAGGTGATCTACAATTTTTGTCTGAACTAATTCCATGATAAAACTTACTGCTTTGCTGAAAATCACAAAAAAACCATTTTTATGATATTCGAACCCCAGTAAATTTTTTTGCACGTATCAAATCGATTGAGACTTTTCAGATTTCATTTATAATGGTGTTTTGAACAATCCTACCAATTTTCAGATGGGTGCGAATTTTTATAACTTCACTCCTATTTTTTGGTGTAATTTGACCGGACTAGTTTTGTTTCATTATGTAATGTTAGTAAATATTTTCATGATGCTTTTCTACTTGTTATTTTTTTTAAAAAAACAATTTTAGCAACATAGTTTCTCTTCCACCTTACAGGGCGAGCCAACAATCACCAACTCATCAAAAAATGCCAATATCTTTGGAAGGAAAAGAGATATCAGTTCGCGGTTTTGACAGGTCAATAAGTCATCAAATTTGGCTTTTTGTTAGCTAGTTAGATTCATAGCATTGCATTTGCAATTTCTCAAAAAAAATCATAAATAGAGCTAGGTGTTACATAACGCCCCTCTAGTTGCGATTGGAAAATTAAAAGTGTTTTTGTTATTTGTTACTGAAATCTACATTCAATACTCTTTGCATAGAGTCTAAGTTTTCGAAAAATCGGTTCATGCATTATGGAGTTACAGTCTTTTTTATGTTAAAGAAAAGAGAACTTCCCCCACCATTTCTGAATAGGTGATACAGAAAAAATGAACTCCTACAAGAGTTGTGAAATTAGGACAGTAGTTTCTAAAATTTGATATTTTTACCAGCCTACATTGGGGAATATTTCGTAAAAAAATCCAATTATATTTTATAAGTGGTAGATTGCGCCACACCTAGCGAAAAAACTATGCACTCAAAAACATTCTCAATCATTTTTTTAGGGCAGATTTTCATATAAGAATTTTTTTCCCCAAATTCTAGGACATACGGTTTCCGAGATACGGCCGGTCGCCACCCTTAATGAATCACCCTTTATATATATATATATATATATATATATATATATATATATATATATATATATATATATATATATATATATATATTTCATATTTCATATAGTTCATTTACTTTCCGATCATAACGAGTAATATAGAACCAGATATACCCTGTGTCCCAGATAAAACTTTACAGTTGAATGTTACGATTTCTTCAGCATCAAAAAAGCTTCAGTACGATGTAAGACATGCCTTACAAAGCCATTCGAAATTTCAGAATTGATAACTAGATCTTTGAAGGGGTTGATATCACAAAACAATTAAAAGTGTCAATCGAACTTCCCCCCAATTAAAAATCTACCTGTTTTTGGAATTTTCCTCATATTCAACTAAATTATCAGGTGGAAAGTTTAACAGGGACACGAGGTATAAGTTTCCTGTTATGTATGTATGTCTTTTCGACTCACTCATTTAGTTTTTTTAGGAATACGTGATTGAAAAGCTTCCTATTCTTTCACTTAACAATTGAAAATAGTTTTACCTGTATACAAGTAAAATATTCAGTTCATTTCAAGGGCACCGAAAATGAAACTATGGAAAAAGATATGTAAAATAGATGAGCTCCTTCAATTATAATTAATTCATACTAAAAAAAGAACTCTACCACGACCACTTTGATTCAACTAGTACCTAGTTGTCATCTATGTTCCAAGTTGATAGGATCCAATTCATGGTCAGATAAATAAGGTGAGTGAGATTCGTTTTTTCAAGAATTATTATATATCATGAATACCTAATATCCATTTAAATTTTCGCAGTTTTATTCAAAGAAATTTTCGACTTTTGATTTTGAATTCATAATATTTCGTGGATATTTGGAAAGTATTTGAAGTATTGACTGCAGGTGGAGATGCGATTCGAAAACAAATTCGTAGCACGTGCAAAGCTTACTGATAGCGAAGTAGATCGAGGTGCGATTCAAGCGGTAGAGTCTGCGCGAAGTACAGCTCGGTAAAACGCGGTTCAGGAAAAGAGTTAAAACCCAAACAAAAATCCAAACCAAGTTGAAAACAGAGGATTATAACTCGATATCAACTGAATCCATGTGCTAAATTTCCACCCTCTTACTAAATATGCAGAAGCTGTGGAAAAGAGCAAATTTTCAACAAAAAAAAACAGAAATATCTACTATCCCAGATAACAAATTTCAGCGACGGGAGCCGCTGGCGAAAAAAAAAATTAAAATAAAATATATATATGTATATATATATATATAATAATTAAAATATTAATTGCCGAATAATTTAAATAAGTTTAATAAAGTTTAATGGGAACTCAGCAAGGGCATCAAAAGTCGAATCTTTTCAGCTATACCAATATATTTCGACAGTACATTGCTGTCTTCCTCAGGGTCTAAAAACAAAATACAAAAACTATGTAACAAAGCACACTTTAGATTTCAAACCACTTACAGCTATTGATCAATAAGTAAACTAAGCATAAGAAACATTAAGAGTATAAATTATTTAGCATAAGGCTGCAACGACTACAACAAAACTAGGAAAAAATATATATGTCACGAGAATTAATTGAACAAAAGTACAGGTTAAAAATTTTTCTGTCAGAGTAGCTGAACAATTCTATGGTCTTACACAGCGCATGGACTAGTCACAGAACATAACATTATCACTCACGACCACTTCTTTTTATTGTCACATTCGAGTATGTTACAATATATATTACTTAGTTGTCTGATATCTCCTTGTTCATTAATGGCACCCGAACCATATTTACTGATATAACACATCTCCACAAACTTCCTATTCTTTCGTTTCTTTTCTTTATCTAGAATTTGGATGTTATCAAAATCTACACTGTGTCCCAATGTTCTAATGTGTTTGGCTAAGGCACATTTCTCCGGGTGTAATCTTGCATCACTCTTATGCTGTGTAACTCTTTTTTTGAGTTGTTGTTCCGTTTGTCCTATATATATCATATCACAACTTGTGCAATTGATTTTATAGATTAAGGAAGATTGTTTATCAAATGGAACCTTGTATTTTGGTTTTTTGAAAAGGAGTCGGTTAGATTTTGCGATGCCATACGCAATTTTCACCGTTCTATTGTCATTTACAATATTGTTAATCTTGTTGGTAAGTCCCTCAGCATAAGAGTGATGCAAGATTACACCCGGAGAAATGTGCCTTAGCCAAACACATTAGAACATTGGGACACAGTGTAGATTTTGATAACATCCAAATTCTAGATAAAGAAAAGAAACGAAAGAATAGGAAGTTTGTGGAGATGTGTTATATCAGTAAATATGGTTCGGGTGCCATTAATGAACAAGGAGATATCAGACAACTAAGTAATATATATTGTAACATACTCGAATGTGACAATAAAAAGAAGTGGTCGTGAGTGATAATGTTATGTTCTGTGACTAGTCCATGCGCTGTGTAAGACCATAGAATTGTTCAGCTACTCGAAATTGACTTTTAAAAAATTTCGTGATATAATTTTTTTTCCCGTTTTTTTAGTCCTGCGCCTTGTAAAATACAATTTTCAGCTACTTGACAGAAGTTTTTAATTTATTTTTTTCTT
>JARQZK010004783.1:0-15096 GCA_030704885.1 Cynegetis impunctata
GGGCGAGCAAATGGAGAATAACACCTAACCCAAGTAAAAACACAAACAATACTTTTCCATCACCGCAAATTACACTCAAACACGTAAATTCAACAAAAACGACGTCCGACTAAGGTTATGGGGTGAAAATCCCGAACTACAGGAGGCCGTGTTTACTTGGGAGTCACTAATTCAACCAATCACAACAATTGGAAATCCGATCTATACAAAACACACTCAAAAAAGTCCGAAACAGATCTAACATTCTATAATGCTCTACAGAGGCAGAATTCGAGGGATGTAATCCTCGAACTCTGTTAAACACGTATTAAAACGTTTCATAAGACCAGTAGTAGCATATAGATCCGTTACTCTATCTCGACTTTACCTCAAATCAGAGTCGTCCGACAGTTTGGAGAGCTGCGAAAGAGCAATCTGCCGTAGTATTTTCCGTCTAGAACAGACGTTATCCGTCACACTTAGTACACGAACACGTAAAAATTCCCCCCATTTTTGAACAAACCTCAAAAATCTCCAAGCTCGATATCGCCCAACGTACATTGCACGGTCCCAACATCGAAGCCGCGATCGACGCTCATAGAACAGCCGTGGCACCGTCGACGAAGGGGTCCTCTGCAGAAGGCCTAAGAAAAGGGTTTCCTTTCCACCCTTTCCAGAAATCCTCCAATGTGCTTCAGGAACCCTCCTGATGAAATCCTCGACCAACCTAGAGGACATACCACTTCTAATTCCGCTGACCTTTAGAAAAGTGCGCGTAGTGCCGAAAGTGGCGCGAAAACGGGTCGGATTAGTGCGAGTTAGTGCCGAAAGGTTGCGAGTAGTGTCGACAGTGCGCGCGAAAAATCAATCCGCTCACGAAAAAAACCGATTGCGGTTCGGTTAGTGCGCGACCAACGTCAGCATCTATTGTATCTATTGTCAACCATTTGTAAATATTATATATAATAAGTTAAGAACATTCAGTAACATTGCGTGGGTAAAGGTTTTCTGTGGTTTACCTTACCATTCTAATGTCAGTTGAAATATATTGACCTTGGACCGAATGGCAGCGTAATTAGCAAAAAAGTCGGCCGCAGCCGCAATTCCCCCGGTAGGAAAAATTTAGGATTTTATTAATATTGTTAAATTGTAGAGAATTTAAATTTAAGTAAAAGCATGGGTTGAAGAAGGGTTGAAAAAACCTTTATAACTTCCCACCATAATATATTTAGCTAGAAAAACAAATGTACCCCACCCCCCAGAAAATTCAATAATCGTATTTTGATTGATGAAATTGATTGATTTAGGGCGCATCCATTCTAGAACCCGCTTCGGCCGAGTTGAACATCGTTCTATAACCGCATGGCACGTACGAGCAAACACCAGAAAAATCGACGGGACGTAAGGCTCCTCGTAAGCAGTTGGCGACCAAGGCGGCGAGAAAAGAGCGCTCCCGCCCACGGGGGCGTGAAGAAGCCCCATCGTTATCGCCCCGGTAACCCGGTTGCGCTTCGAGAAATTCGACGTTATCCAGAAGAGCCAACCGAATTACTGGATTCGTAAGCTTCCGTTCCCCAGAATTGGTCGCGGCGAGATCGCGCAAGATTTCAAGAACTGACCTTCGTTTCCCAAAAGCTCCGCCGTTAATGGGCCCCTACAAGAGGCTAGCGAGCCAATATCTCGTGGGATTATTCTGAGGACCGACCTGCTGCGCTTATTCAACGCCAAGAGAGTAACACCATCATGCCAAAAAGGAATCCAGCATCGCCGTCGCATTCGAGGCGAACGCGCATAAATGCGGCGCCCGTTTCCCATCGAACGGATAATTATCTAAATCGGTTCTTTTCAGAACCCAAACAATACTTGTTAAATAGTCATTCTCCATCTAACGGCGCCGTCGATAAACACGTACTTCCCGATTGATAGATATTAAGGGCCATTTACCGAAATGTAATACACCGCGAATTAAAGTACTTATCCGCGATTTTATGTTGTCGCTTTTATCGAATACATCGGTCCGATCCGAAGGGTAATTGCCCTCGTTTCGCAGAGTTCGTAACGACGGTATTTTTATTTCTCCCTTTCTTTAAGCTTCGGAAATTAAAATACGGGAAATTCCGGCGTTCTATCTTCGAAATTATGCCGACGTTTACGTATCCCTACGGTAAGGAGGGATAACTGACAATTGAACGCTCTTATCGGAGAGGTTTTTGTCGATATATTATGTTTATACGGTGAAGTACACTGATAATTCAGTCGTTAATTTTGTGGTTCTGAAAAGAAGCGTATTTATAAAGTAACCGGAAAGCACGTCGAGTAACCTGTGAAGGGGGCGCTTTATTTCGAGCTGTGTACTCGTGACGGCTTTGTTTCGCTTCGCTACGGCGTGCTTGGCTAATTCCCCCGGGCAGAAGGAGACGGACCCGCCGTTTTTGTATTTCTCTGCTCGGTGATAGTCGACCCGTTTTGTTATAGTGGGCTAAATTTCGGCATAGCTTCGCGGCGATTCTTCTCGAATAGTCATTCACGAAGCTGTTTCATGATGCTCATCGCCTGTCGAAATGCCCGGTATCCGGATGAACTTGCTTTCAATACTTTGTAGATATAGATTGCGTAGCTCTCTTCCTCTTACGTTTCTTTTTCTTATCGCTCTCGATATGTTCTTTTGGGCTTTGCCCGCTTTCTCGCGGCCTTTCCACTAGTTTGGGCGCATTATGCTTCGAATGTCTCGCTTGCAGAATGAACGTCGCCCCCTAAAAATCTCGGTTTATGAAAGAAAACTGTAGTGCGGCGCCTAAGCCACGCCCTGCCCGACGCTGTTCGCAAATTCGTACGCTAGACGGCCCCGATTGGACGATCCGGTATTTCATCCGTTCGGGCTCTTATTTGCGATCGTACGTAACCGAAACCAAACTATCACGATAGTTTTGTATAATTTCAATTTGTCCACCCACAAAATATCGTCGTGTTATAGCGACGGGTGACGTTAATCCTTGCCGTCTCTAAGCTCCGCGAAGCGGGTTCCGATCCGCAGGTACGAATACCTTCGCGGACGTTCGATGGGCCGGGACGCCTCGTTTCGATGCCGATCATTCGAAATGGACGTATCGGACCGTAACCGCGAGTCAGACATGGACGAACGGACAATCGCTATTGGAGGAATACCTGAATCGATCTAATCCATGCGCGCGATCGTACGGCCAGTCCGGATAAGTCAACGTCTATGCAAACGACGAGACGATCGATCTAGGAGGGCCCGCTCTCGAACGACGATGCCTGCCTAGGAATGGCGTCGTTCGAATTAACGAAGACGATATATTCGAACTTCGCGTACGATATTCGCTTCTTCACCTCTGACGGTACAGGCCAACCCGTACAATTGCGGAGACGGCCGGCATTCCGCGTATCGTTATTCTCACCGTTCGTTCTCCCTTCAGAGCCAATCCCCGTATCGAGGAACGCAAACTACTCTCGCTGTACGAACCACCATTCCGCGACGTAGTGCCGGACGACTAGGCAGTACCGATAAATTTAACGCTACCGCCGGGAATCTTTCGGAAACGAGAGATCGAATTATTCGCGAGGCTGCCGCCTAACACGCTTCTACGGGAGACGATCGCGTGCTAAGTACGGTCGTCGAGACGAACGTCTATCGACGCTATTGTACCTATCGAACTCTCTGTCGATCGACCGTATTCATTCAATATGTTAAGATTGCCGAGGCTAGCGCGCTGCCGTCCGTAAATGACAGATTCTGTCGACATCTCGCGGGCAGTCGACAGGATTTGTATTCCGTCATCTGGTGATTCGAATTCGGTCAACGGATCGGCTTCGGATTAGTAACTCAATTAATATATATACTCTAGAAGATCAAACACGTTCAATATGTCGAAGTAGAGTTCTACGCGGACGCGTCTCCAGCGACGAAGGTGAAGAAGGGTCGAGAAGAAAGTCGCCAAACACGCCAAGCTACTCACCCTCCCACCCGAACATGGGTGATACAACAGCTAATCAAAGGCTGAAGAAAGGAGCGTCGTCTCTGCAGGCGATCAAGAAATACAGTCGCTGCAATTACAGGTAGATTCCCGAAAAAAACTGGCTCCGTTCATCAAGAAGTAATCTCAAAAGCGGCGGTAATCTCCGGGCTCTCTAGTGCAAACGAGGAAAGGCGCCCTCCGGTCTTTCAAACTCGCTGCGAGCGGGCGCTTCTGCTCGGGAAAACCGAAAGCGGCTAATACCAAGATAGGCGTCCGCAGACAAAAAAAAAAGAAATCCGCCGTGCGCCGCAAATCCATTATCCGACTGAAAAAGAACAAACCCGACGGCGCTACGAAGTCCAGAAAACTGCCGGCCGACAAAAAGATGAAAATAACAAGTCGCCGTCCAGGCGAAGAAATCCGCGAAGTCACCCATGAAAAAACCGAAGGTCTAAGCCGAAACACAGTCAAGGCCGTCCGCGGTCTTCTTCGAAGTCGAAGAAGAGTGGTCGCCTGAAAAAAAAGAAGTAATGTTCAAATCCCTCGCCTAGAACGAAATATCCCTGAATCGGCCTTCTCAGGCCTCCAATTGACCTAACTCTATAATGTTTCTCTATTAACGGCTACCCGGAATCATTTTAAATGTCGACTAGATATCCTTTTCTGACTTAACTCTCATCTAATACCGGCTTAATATCGGCGATTACTATTCCGCCTCTAATTGTAATTGGCCATCTCGATTGCTGCATCCCGCTCACGCGATGCACTTCGCGAATTAGAATTTTTTTTTTATTAAGAGGGTTTTGCAATTCGGTAAGGATTCGGTAGATGTTGAGGCGCGTGTTCTTCAATGCGGCTCACTGCATTCCTCTGCACTTCCCGTTATTTACTTGGAGAATAAATTATTTTCTACTATTAAATTCATATGCTTTATGCGTGTATTTTCGGAATGATTTCAATTCTCTGAATCTCATCTCGACGCGAAGCATTTCGCGCTCGAATAGTTACGGCTTTTGTGTGCAGCTCTGCTGCTCACGGATTTTTTGGCTCTATCTAGATGGTGAATTTGTTTTATAACAACGTTTCTGCCACGTTCAAGGGTTCGAATTTCGAACAATCTTGAATATTATGTATCTGCAGCCATTACCGACACTATTTTTAGGAAATTGGACGTTAGGGATACTACGTAAAATTAACCGTTGTTCTTTTAATTTATTTACAACATGAATCAAAGTCGCGCGCGCGCGTTTGTGTGTGGGCGCGCGCTGTCCTCGCAATGCGATAGCAATGCTTCTGAGAGTAGAAAGGCGGAAGGCAAGTATAAGGCGGAGGTTATGGTGGATGCGCTTTCTAACGAACCACTATTCCGGTCGAATATGTCGTACTCGCCACTGAACGAATCAGAACTTATAAGTGCTTAATGTCATTAAGGTTATATATATAAAGTCAATATTTCACTAGTTCTGTAATGGCCGTAATTGTAAAGGGGGTGCGTACGTTTCATTTTGGGCAACTTTAGACTCCGAGGCTGTACGATGCTTGTAAGATTAGTTTCAATTAATCTAACGGCCTAGTCCAATGTTTGGAAGGAAAGCCTGAATGGTCGGCGGTCGAAAGTCTATTTTTTGACATCTATTTTATTTCTTGAAATTGCAGTCGACCGAGGTTTTTTTTCACAGTTCCTATTTGGGTAGCCTGTAAGGTAATCCCTCAGTTCCTTGTTCTACTGCCTGATGAATCTTTCCGACAAGGCGGGGCCGAAAATCCACCTGATCGCAATGAAACGACAGTCGCCGATATTGTGACCAAACGTTTTCCGCCAATGAACGTACAGTCCTCCCTATTTCGTGAACTCCCAACTAATCCTGGTGGGGCGGTTGCGGCTTTCGAAATAACTGCACCTCTAACAACCTGTCTCTGTCGCTCTTCCCCCTCTGTTACGGGTTCGCAACACTGATAACTGTGGCCTAAGCGAGACTAGTTTGGCCTATTTGAACCAGTGACCAGATGGCAAGTTTTTCGATTGACAAATTTTTACTCTGCGATTATTAGTTTAACGTAATGTGAATTTCAAAAAGTTAGTTCTGAATACCTAGTGATCTCTTGATTTCGCCCATTCTTTTCCCTGCTTATATACCTTTTCGCCGGCGATTAATTATCTATCCTCATACCTTCATTGCGTGAAGGTGGCTTTATTTCCATTTAATCATTATAGCAAGATGAAAGATTTATACGATATTCCACTCGTGTCGCGCTCTCTTGTTCGAATATTTTATGAACTCCGCTATTATTCCAGTAAAAGTAAGTAATCCGTATATAAATCCGGGTTTTGATTTTATTGATTCAAGTCATCATCTGTTCACATATATTCCAATGTCCTTTCTCTCGCAGGATTATATCCTAATTTATGATATGTTGTCTCCCTTATAAATCGTTTCATCTCCTTTTCAATTACAACGGTGCTAAGGAAGTTTTCCCTCCTAAATTGATTTATTTTGCGATTATCTCGGAAATATTAAGACCTACGATTAATATGCACCAATTTCCGTCTCCTAATGAACACTGTGTTCGATGAAGATATATATTGATATCTCTTACCTCGCCTACTGTGGGGATATGTTTGGGAATAATAATAATCGGAATATTATCGGACTCATAAATACTAAGAATAACCGTATGATATGTCGTTTCGTTTTCTATGTAAAAGAATAATCAATCTAAAACATCAGAGCTGTTCGCGTATCGTAATGTAAGTATACATGTGCCCCAACCGAATTTTCAGAGGCGATATTTTCTAATTATAACATTACCAGTACACGTATATTAATAGACGGACGTCCGTGCATCGGAACTATCCTTTTTTTAAATTAATTTTATTTCCGGCATCGGCCCCCTACTCCGCTTCATGCGTTAAACGGTATTTTTTTTTTTTTTTTTTTTTTTTTTTTTTTTTGTTTTTTTTTAAATCGAGTTTAAACCTTCAAAAGCGATACCGGTTGCTAACCCGGCCTGTGTGTGATTTTATAGCTGATATATATAAAATATATATAATGCAGTATTGCCTACCACTAAAAAACACCTCTGTTCTTTCGGTTTCCCGGGCGGTTAAGCCTACTAAACCTCCAGTCCTCGCAACTAGATTAGGACTCACGTGCTGCGGTCAGCACTAGAACCTTTCTCTCCTTGTGTCTATATTTCAAGACCCAAAAGTGTATGTTTCTCTGCGTCGCGGCGCATTAAAAAAAATTTTTTTTTTTTCCATTGGCTTCGCCCTAAATTTTCCGAAGAAATCTAGGTAACAGCTAATGGATTTGAGTGCCCCTGAAAATAAAAATAAAATTATTAGTCAGTTGATCTCTAGGTTCTTTTTGTAATAGACTCTCGTTCTTTTGTGCGTCCCTTTTGGATCGTAAGTTTGTCAATTCTCTGAGCTTTCTTGATTTGATGCTGCTTTTTAATTGCCGTATATATTTGCGGCTTTCTTCTCATCATAAATTCTTTGATAGGTTTCCATTCAATATCTCTATGTATTTGTTCATTTCGAACATAAAGCAATTGGTGCTCCAATGCTGGTTCTTAAATCAATCTATTTCCGCACTTGCTATCGCGGTCTAGATGGCTTTTTGAGTGTATCCCCACGCCTAACTTGATCCGTACGTCAGTTTGTGGTCTGGCTATGGCCTTCTCAGGCCTATCTTGAACTCCTGTTCGTCATCTGCTCATCTTATTGTGAAGTGGATAAGCTGCGCATTGCTGCTTTTGTCTTTTGTCTGCTTTGTTACATGTTTTCTCCATGTTAATCTCGCATCCATAGTTACTCCCAGGTAGTACTCTTAGACCAATTGAAAAATATCGGTTTGGTTTTTCTAATCTTATGTTTTCTATTGGTTTTCTTGCATTCCTTCTTCACTGAATAAGATTGCTTGCTCTTTCGCCATTGATTCGCTATCTTCCATTTTAGGCACCATTTCGAGAATTTGGGTTCCATCTTTCTTGAGCCTTTTACATAATTATTCCTACGTTCCTATGTTGCTGGTAATGGCAGTATCGTTCCAGCATACACGAATAATCTTGTGTTTCGTATGTCTAGGAATGTCGTGAGTAAATTATCAGGTATAGCAGTGGGCCAAAGTACGGGATCCCTGGGGAACCCCTGCTTCCTGTTTTCTTGGTGAGCATCTTGTATTAGCAATTTTAACACTCAAACGTTCTGGGCCGCTCATGTAGTTTTTTATCATTAGTCTTTAGTTTATATCCCGCGTTATCATTTTGGCAATACACAAGCCTCTGCAACTCTGTCGAAGGCTCTTGCTACATCTTGAAGCACGCGCCTGTCATGGCTTTAATTTGGAATCTTTGTAAATCGTTTCTATATTCGCATACTTTTGTTCGAGGCACCGTTGTCCTTGTCTGGAATTCCGAACTGTTCTTTTTGGCAATATATCTAGTTCGTCTGTTTCTCTTCGCGTCATCTTCTCACGTATTACTCTTTCTGCTACTTTGCCGAGTACAGGTAAAAGGCTTATTGGTCTGTAAACTGTGGAATTTTCTAATCCTTGTTTGGCTTTTCCGAAGACTATCCACTCGGTGTTGCTTCCACTGCATTGGAAAGTGTCGAAACTCATATCGCATTCACAATTGATGCTTAATTGGCTTCTGTACCTTTTCTAGGCAAGTTTTTTCAGCATAGCATGGTGTTATATTAATCCGGGCCGGGCGCTTTCGTCTTCTTCAATTTCTGATAATAATTCTCACCTCTTTCTTCGGTGGTTGAATTTGAGACATCTCTTTCGTCTTTCCAGATCTCGAATCTTCCGAACTACTTTATTGTTACGAATCTTTCGTGTCTTCTATCATCGTCTGGATAGTTCATTATTCGGCCTTCTCTTCGATTGATTCCTGCAGTGGCTTCAGCCTTATCTTCTTCTGTGTATACGCATATTTAACATTTTGCACTTATGTAGGGTGGGATATGTTTCTTTCACTCTACGCAATTTCTTCTGCATATCTGCAGTGTGGTCTCTGGTATCTTAAAGTTTCGAGTTTTTTGATTCACTATTTTCTCGATAGTTTTTCAATGCATTTTTTAGCACCTGGCTGTGTACTCGTATTCTGCTTTGTCTTGTTTCAGTTCGGTGCCTTTCGGTATAATCCCTAAGGCCTTCTGTTTTCTCTTATAATTTTTGATTCAATAATAGTTTTCCATATGGATGTCTATTCACAGGTTTCCGTTTTTTATTAACTTTGCTATTTTCGAATGCACTAAGTAATGTTCTCTGTAATTTTAGAAACTGATTCTTCCGTTCTTCTTATTCGTTATGATTGGGATATCCGTTATCATTGTGTCAATGTTTTTTGTGTATACATCTCCCACTTTGTATGCACTTTCGTCAGTATATTTCTTGTCTATTTAACGTGTCAATTTCCCCCAGCAATTATTGGGTTATGATCCGAATTCCCTTCTTCTAGGGTTGTTTTATTTCGTAAAGCTAGAGCTATATTTTTTCAGAATCGCTATAATCCAAACATCTGTGTTCCGTTGCCATAACTGGGAATATATGTCGGCACTTACCTGGCCCTATTATAGGCTCATTTTCTTCTGCATATTTTGTTGTAATCTTACTGCCCGTCACAATTCTGACCGTTACTGTGCCGACGCGTGGATTTACAATTTAGATCTCCTATTAGTATTCGGTTGATTTTTCCTCGAAGCAAGTCATCTATAACTCTTCCTTTTAACAAAATATTTTGGTGGTTTAATATACCCGACGTGATTATAATTTTGGTTGTTATTTTTCATTTAATAATCTCAGCAGTGGATGCATCTATTTCTGTCTTCTTCTTGAAGTAGATTGATAGTTTCAAACTACTTCTTATATAGCGCGACTTTCCACCTCCTTCGGCTTCTTTTGTCGAATCTCTAGGTTTCATATCCCGTGAAACCTAACTGGATGGTTTTTCTTAATTTTCGTTCTTTCTTGTAACAACGCTTTAATCTGCTGTTTTTTCTGCGATTATCTCTTCTTATTTCAATTTTTTCCTAGTCTTATCCACGGACGTTCCATGAGATAATCTTCACTGGCTGGATGGAATTAATTGGTTTGTGTCTAACCATAATTAAGTATATCTTTGCATAGTTGTAAGCGATGTATGTCGCTTTGGCTTGATGACTTCGGCCATTTGTTGCAGTGCAATTTCTGTGGCCGATTGCTTCACATATTTTGTAGGCCCGATTTTTTCTGGGTTTTTTCGCTGGTTTTGGTTTTTGTATTGTTTTTTCTCGTTTTTGTGTGTATCATGATCGCGTAGAGGCCGGCAAACCTTGACGGTGTTTATTAACTCTTTTGGTAATTCTGCTACGGCTTCTTTCGTGGCGCAATTTCTGTCTTCTTGGTTTTCGCTGGTTTTTTGGATAATTGGCTTTGGCCTTTGTTTTCTTTCTTTGTTTGCGATTGGGGGAGTTATATTACTGCACTGCCTTTGTAGCCTTCGCGCGGAGTCCTTTCACCGGCATAAAGCACATTTTGCGGTTTTTTCAACTTCGGGTCGCTTGCCCAAGGTGCATTCATGCACTCGATGAACTTCCTGGCTATTTCACGCAGCGCGGTAACGGAAAGGTACATCTGCTTGAGGCATGACCGTACTTGGCATGAGATGGCCATTGCCCGGGTTCCGTCGTTTCGTTCATTTTCTAACTGAAACGCTAGGTTGCAAGCATTTGACATCGGTAAATTTTATTATTGTTCGTTTTCACCACATACGAATAGTGGATAGCGGCTGTCTGTTTCCTTTTTTTGACGTCATTCTTGAGTACTTCTGTAAGCTTGGATTCCTGACTCCGCTTAAATCTTCTTTAATGTCGTTGACATTTGTGTTGATCGGTAGTTCCACCGCTTACTACATGTATCAGTTGTCCTTGCCTCAACGGTAATACGTGAAGTACGAATTTCTTTTCCGTCTATTCAGATACCCGTTAATTTTCCGGACGTCGGTCACAGTCCATTGGGAATATTTTTATTCATCTCTCTTTGTCGTTTCGGCTTTCACGAATATTAATGTTTTTTCGTTTGAGTATTTTTACTCAATTGCACCCAGGTCGTCGTTCCTCCTATTTCAACGGGAGGTACTTTTGTGCTCTAGCACTTCAGTCCGTCGCTCTGTTGCGGTAAACTCAAGATTCGTCTTCTTGTCTTCGCGTTTTTTCGTTTAATCGCATCGGCATATCCAATGCTCGGTTGCCGATTTTTCATTTTCCCAGAGAAATATCGGCGTCCGTCCATGCTCTCTGGAACATTTCAGGCCGCATCTCCGGGACTGTAATTACTTTTTCGCGGCCTCGTGAAAGTTAATTTATCATTTCTTTGCGCGCTTTAATTTCTTTCAGCAACTCTTCAATTGCAAGCATAATGCGTAGACTTGCTGTTGTAGCGTCCTAAAATTTATTTGTCGCGTTTCGCTGGTCTTTCTCCACTTTTTCGGCGATTTTTGAAGATCTTGTCGTCTTGCCGAACCGCTCGACGATTCGTTCATAGCTCGATCATTTTTTGTCGTAGCATATTTGCCGCCTTCCTCCTAGCGCGATTAAGTTTATTTCCCCTGAAAAAATACACAATACCTGAAATAAAAATTGGGTTAGCTAACCACCAAGAATTCTAGCCGGTGCCTTGTACCCACGATATCGCTAGCGATCAGTGGGTGAGCGCACAATCGAAAAGATCCTCAAAGTGGATCGATCGCTTGCAACCGTAATCCCAATTTTCTATCAGTCAGAAAAAAGGTTTCGCAGCAAGGAGGTCGATTTCGTAAAACACCTGTCACACTTGATTGAGTACGTTGTTCCTATAAAAGAACATTCGTTAGCTCGCCCTCTCGCTATCTTCTCTTCTCAACTGGAATTCTCTGCTCTGCTGCTAGATGCTGTTCGCGTCGAGTCTGGTCGGGAATGTATTAAACTTATGTGTTGTGAACGCTTCTTGTAATATGAACCCCGGCGGGTTACCATTACTTTAGTTACAACCTCGTAGCTTCCGCCCTATTCGACGTTGGCCTCGGAGTTACGCGATTGGCGCATCTACGGAGACTAATATTAACTGCTGCTACGAGCGGTTTCGAAGCACCTTAATTCGACGGAACCTCGGTACGAGCTACGTACTCTATTGATTCGATTTTATCACAGTTTGCAACATGTCAGGAACCGAGGCAAAGGCGGAAAAGGTTAAGGGAGGCAAAGTCCAGGTCCAGCCGTCGGACTTCAGTTCCCCGTAGGACGTATTCATCGAACTCTACCGTAAGAAAACTCTGCCGAACGCCGTGGAGCCGGAGCTCCAGGTATACTTGGCAGCCGTCATTCGGAATTATCTAGCCGCCGGAAGTTCTAGAATTGGTGCAGGAAACGCAGGCTGAGACAATAAGAAAACGCGTAATCAATTCGCGACATCTCCAAAGTTGGCCATCAGGAAATGACGAAGAGTTGAACAAGCTGCTGTCGGGCGTGACAATTTGCCCAAGAGTAGTGCTCCCTATATCCAGGCCGTACTGTTAACCACTAAGAAGAACCGAGAAGAATATCGTAAATTCATCAAGTCCGAACGAGCGTCGCATATAAAGGCCCCTTTACAGGCCACAAATTATAATCCTATATCTAATGTTCATTATTACGGAGGCGACACTAACGAAACGAAGATGATTATATAATCGGTTCTCTCCGTCGGTGAATGGAAATACATAACGTTTCGTCCATGCGCTCCCTGCTGAATAGGCCTCCGGCAAGCGTAACTACTCTGGATTGACTGTTGTTCATACAAAATGAATACGTCGGCGAGTTTTGACAATTGAACTATATTTACCCCGATATTTTTCTTAATTACGGATTTATAACGTTTCTAAGTAGGAAGCGTATATATTTTATATATTATATATATATATATATTATTCTTTACACGGCACACTTCATGCTGGGATAGAAGATTTATCCAATTAGTTTTACGTGACACTAAGCAGAATCGTTTTGGATAACAAGCCTCCATGAATATCTTGGGTTTGAGGGTCCGTTCGGAAGTAAACGGCAAGAGTTTAATTTGTGGTCCTGAAAAGGACGGCGATGTTGAAAAGTGCCGGCGGCGGTTGACGAATATGCCGAGCCGACCGAGTTTAACCTCCGAAACCGTATAGGGTATCGACCTTGAGCGTTTTTTATGGGCATAGACGACGTCCATTGCGGTGACGGTTTTCTCTTTGCGTGCTCGGTGTAAGTGACCGCGGTCCCCTGATAACGTTTCTCGAGAAACACCTTCAGTACGGCACTCTCGTTTCCTTTGTAAATGAGACGCGAGATAACGTTTTACCCCCCGCGTCTGGCCAACTCCTAATGGGCGGCTTTCGTTTATTTCCCCTGGATGTTGTTCTCTCAGAAATTTACGGTGACGTTTTCCCCGCGCCTCCCTTTTCCTACCTTTGCTCCTTTACCTCTTTCCCGGCATGTTGCTCTCTATAGGTATACTAACTTCTTCGTCAGGTCGATGTCGAGAATGAGTCGTCGCAAGGAATCGTGTCCATATTATTTATAGATTCTCCGTAGGCCCCGCCCTACCGCTCCGCGTCGTGGCCATCGTAAAACCTAGCAGAAATCTCGCCTCGCTCGCTATTTTTAAATATATCCCACAGAAGTTTTTAAGGCCGGCATCCATCTAGACAGCTGTCGGCCGAGTTTTGACATCCGTTTCTATACGCCCATGGGCACGTACAACACAACAGCCAGAAAAATCGACGGGCGGTAAGCGCTCCTCGTAAGCAGTTGGCGACCAAGGCGAGAAGAGCGCTCCCGCAACCGGGGGCGTGAAGAACCATCGTTTTTCCGTCCCCCGGTAACGTTGCGCTCGAGAAATTCGAACGTTATCAGAAGAGCACCGGAATTACTGATTTCGTCAGCTTCCCGTTTCCAGAGATTGGGTCCGCGAGATCGCGCAAGATTTCAAGACTGGACCTTCGTTTTCCAAAGCTCCGCCGTTATGGCGCCTACAAGAGGCTAGCGAGGCATATCTCGTGGGATTATTCGAGGAACACGAACCTGTGCGCTATTCACGCCAAAAGAGTAACCATCATTGACCAAAAGGACACCAGCTCGCCCGTCGCATTCGAGGCGAACGGTCATAATGGGCGCCCGTTTCCCATCGACGGATAATTATCTTTAAATCCCGGGTTCTTTTAGAACCACAATACTTGTATAAATATCATTCTCATGCTAACGAGCGCTCCGATAAACATGCGTACTTCCGATTGATAGATATTAAGGGGCCATTTACAGAAATGTAATACAACGGCGATTAGAAAACGTAAATTATCCGCGATTTTAAATGTTCGCTTTTATCGAATACATCGGTCGATCCGAAGGGTAATTGCTCGTTTTCGCAAGAGTTTCGATAAGACGGTATTTTTATTTCCCCTTCCCTTTAGTTCGGAAAAATTATACGGGACATTCCGATGCGTTCTATCTCGAAAATTATCCGACGTTACGTATCCCTAAGGGTAAGGAAAGGGATAAACTGACAATTGAACGCTCCTATCGGTAGAGGTGTTGGTCGATATATATGTTATTTACACAGTGGAAGTACATGATTTCAGTCGTTAAATTTTGGTGGTTCTGAAAAGAACCGATTTATATTAGTAACGCGGGAACGCAACGTCGAGGTACCTGTGAGGGGGCGCTTTATTTCGAGCTGGTGTACTTCGTGACGGCTTTGGTTGCCTCGCTTGACGGCGTGCTTTGGCTAATTCCCCGGGCAGAAGGAGACGGACCGGCCGTTTGTATTTCTCTGTCTTCGTGATAGGTCCGATCCGTTTGTTTATAGGGTGGGACTAATCGGCTAGCTTTTCGGCGGCGATTCTCTCGATATATGTCATTCACCGATAAGCTGTTCATGATGCTCATCGCCTTGGCTCGAAATGGCCGGTAATCCGGTATGGAACTTGCTTCAATACTTTGTAGATATATAGATTGGCGTAGCTCTCCTTCCTCTTACGTTTCTCTTTTTCTTATCGCGCTCTTCGATTAATGTTCTTTTGGTGCTTTTTGCCCGCTTCCTTCGCGGCCTTTTTCCACTAGTCTTGGGCGGGCATATTATGCTTCCGATGTCTCGCTGCA
>JARQZK010004784.1:0-15058 GCA_030704885.1 Cynegetis impunctata
TATATATATATATATATATATATATATATATATATATATATATATATATATATATATATATTCGTCTTTTTCTGTGAAATCAAAACTCTTAAATAAAAGTATTTTATCGAATTTTTTCGTTTTTTCCTATGAGCAAATACTAAGATATTGATCCGAAACATTACATGAAATAATACGGAATACCCAAAAATCAATGTCGGAGGTTATCAATCAACCCTTGTATATAATGTTTCGAAATGAAATCTAGACTTATGTAGGGTGAAAACCCAACATGCCACTTATGCCTTATCACTTACTGATCAACAAAAAAACATATATTTTTGAGGTTTGTAACACTTATCGCTCTAAATTACACTTCCTCGTGATGGTGTTGCGTGCTTAAAAAAACTTGGCATGTTCATATTGTTGTGTAAAAATAGAGGAAAGTAATTCAAATCTTCAGCACGTCTGTAAATTATATCCTAAGTTCAGTAATTATCATAATGAAAAGAAATACTTGTCGCATTTAAGCCTCATTCAGGACGAGTGTTTCAGGTAATGTGAAAGAGAAATATATTAAAACAATGGTTAGTAATAACAATTTACACATTTATTGAAGAAATAACGATATTAAAACAATGGTTAAAAATAACAATTTACACATTTATTATAAGAAATAACAGCATTACGCACGTTCGGTGGAACTTCACTTCTTCAGATGCTAATGGCAAACTAACTATGATTCTCTGTTATATCGAAGACAAGAAATGACAAATTATGTAGAAGGGGTAAATACAAAGATGGTTACAAATAATTATTAGAAAAGGAAAAACCAATTCTGAACTGCTAGTCAGGTAGTTCGGTAATTTTGAAAAGATTAAGAAGGGGGGGCTTGAAGTATGATCGATTTGGCTATTCAATAGGAGACCGGAATGCTTGTATTCATTTATCTGTAATGATTCTGAAAAATTAAGTTTAATTCCCTTACTTTCAGTATTTAATATTTTAAAATCGAAATTGAATCTGTGATTTTCTTAGATTAAATGGTTTGCATAATGTGAATCCGACATTTGATTAACAAAGCTACGTTTGTGTTCTGTTTTGTTTCGTTAATGTGTAAATTGTTGTTATTAACCATTGTTCTAATATTTTTATTGATTTACAACATGTATCGTCCCAATCAATCCAAAAATTGAAAAAGAAATGCCTGATATTTCTTGATTTAAATTTTTATACTAGCTACTGCTTTATATAGAAAAATAAGTATAGTATGTGGATTTTGAGCTTCATAGGTGACGTCTATGAATATTTTTGATTAGGATATCATACCACTGGATAGGTACATCCATTGATATGAAGGCGGTTCACATACCGGCCCACAAGATCTCCAGACTTAATCCTACTTACTTTTCTGTCGGGATATCTAAAATATTTGATCTGATGACTGAACTAACTACCTGAAATATTTTGCAGAAAGATCCAAAATAGGTTATATTACGGATCACAGATCAACCAGTCTCATTTGCAGCAGATTTTTTAAATGAATAACTGAAGATTTTGAAATGAATTCTATTTTAGATTCTGACTCATTATTTCTTCAACTTCCATTTGATTTATACTAAGGTATACCATTTGACAGTTTTGAGCATGTTAAACGGACGCTGAAGGGATGAAACCTTCTCAAACTTCCTCCTCAATATTAAGTTTGACGTGTATCTTATTTTCTTCAAATTGAACTTCCAGGTTTAGCTAGACTTTTATTGTTTCACAAATATTATATATCTGTTTCGACTGGCTCCTAGGAGCAGCTAATACTGATTTTATATACACCGTTTGATAGGTCTTGGCATGACGTTTTCAATGATATCACACTCTCGGTGGTATGACTGTTTCTTGAGGAAGGGGTTTGTAACTTCAACCTTAGCTTGATGGGTGAGTGTCTATCAATTTCTAATTGAGATTCGAGGACTATGAAACATCCAGATGTAATACTTTGAGTTGCCCAAAAAGAAAACAAATAAGAAGAGATTATTTTTTTTACTGAAAAATTTCGTACATTTATAGATGTTTGGTAATGAAAGAGGCAAGCAATTGAACGATTTTCCCGCGTTGAAAGGATCGCCTTTTAAAAAACCAGTCAATATGCATACATGAATACAGCTTATCTAATTTCAATTCGCCTAGTGTCTAGACTCTAGAGTGTAACGCGCGATGAGGAACTTCGTTCTTAAAATACGCGTTTAAGATGAGGCTTTAACTAATCGCCAAATGAAACTAAAAGTATTCGATTATGAAAATTACGAAGGGCAGAATGATGGAGTTTCCAAGTTTGTTTTCTTCGGAACGAGGCAATTTTCGATATACGGAAGAATTGAGTCGATATATCGAATGGCTGTGGGAAAGAGACACTTGTGTTCGAGAAAGTAGCTGTTACTAATAGACACTTAGCACTTGAAGCGTATCGCATGGCAAATATTTTGTTACACGGGTAACCTATAATGTGTAAACGTATACCCTTTCGACAAACACATCGAAGGCGATAAAGGCGCACTACGATATTTTCATAACCGCCTGTTTTCGTAGGCTCGAAGTGACATTATTTGAATGGAATTATTAATCGAAATTTTTCGAGAAGAGTGATATTTTCTAACACTTTCCAGAGTGATGAGACTGTGAAGATTCAGTATTGGACATTCAGAATGGAGAAAATTCAATAATTCATATGGAAGTATCACAAAGGTTATAATACTTTTCATTTTAGATCTACTTGTAGAAAGTTTTCGTAAATATTCGATGAGATTCAGATCTGGAATTCTTGAAGGCCACTTCGATTGCAGCTTCATTGGAAAATTCATAACTGCAGGGGAATTCTCTAACTGTTCAGTAGAACAGTATATATATATGTATATATATATATATATATATATATATATATATATATATATATATATATATAATATATATTATAAATACTAATATCTAAATTGAATAATCTTGGCTTTGATAATAAACTGCTAAACTTCTTTCAATCATACCTCAGTAATCGGTCACAATATGTTGAGTACCGTGGTCATAGATCGGAATGTTTCATTTCTACCAGCGGGGCACCTCAGGGGAGCAATTTGGCCCCACTTCTGTTTTCATTATTTGTGCATGATATAGGTGAAAGTATAGCAAGTGGCATTTTTTTGTTTGCGGATGATTTGAAATATTTAGGGTCATTGAGTCTCAGAGTGACTGTGAGTTGCTCCAAAGTGATATTGACCGTCTAGCATTTTGGTGTGAAACAAATAAATTACCCTTAAATATTAAAAAATGTCACTATTCTACCTATACTCTAAAAATCAAACCAGTGGAATACATTTACTCAATAAATCAAATTTTTTGGATCGGTGTGATGTAACAAAAGATCTTGGTATTCATTTTGACTCCAAATTGAGTTTCTCAACGCACATTATTAAAACTGCATCGGCAGCAAAGGGAATGCTTGGGTTGATTTTTAGAAACTTCAAGGACTTCAAAAACGTAGATAGTCTTATTGCTCTCTTCAACTCATATGTGAGAACACGCTTAGAATATGGCTCGCTGATTTGGTCGCCTATTTACCTTGAGCACATTCATCTGCTCGAATCAATTCAACGAAGATTCTTGAAATATATTGCGTATAGAATTGATGGAATTTATCCCGAACAAGGTTTAGATAATAATTTATTATTAAAAAGATTTTCCCTGTTATCTTTGGAGGACCGTAGAATTTACCACTCTTGCATATTTGTCTATAAGCTCACAAACTATTTGACTGATTGTCCAGAGTTATTGTCTCAGCTTAGCTTTAATATACCTCGTTTGAACAGTAGAGGTTCACTTTGTTTCTATTTACCTACTCCAAGAACGAATATACTATCGAAATCTCCAATTTATTCGATGTGCAAAAAGTTCAATCAGATATGCGAAAAAATTGATCTATTTTCAACATCCATTGGAGTGTTTAAAAAAGAGATAAAAAATATTATCATAACTCTCAGAGATTAATGAAGCTAATGTGAAATAAAAATATTCCTCTCTGTTCGTACATGCATTTCATTCTTGAATATGTTATTGCGTTTCTTTACATTTGTTGTTTTTTTCTATGATTACTGAATGACTCGTTAAAACATTAAAACACTGTATTTGGTTTTTTAGTTCTTAGATTTTAGTTCTTGTTCACAGTTACATGTATACATTATGAAACGCTGTCCTGTAAGTGGGTCTTGTACCTGTTTGGGCAATAAATGGTTTTTTTTTTTATATATATATATATATATATATATATATATGATATTATATATTATATATAACTTTTTGATAATTATTATTAGCAATAACAAGCTTGGTGAATCTCAAAAAAATTGATTTTATTAAAAAGTTGACGTTTCGCCACGACATTCGTGGCTTTTTCAACAAAAAAAAAAGTTTTGAAAAGCCACGAATGTAGTGGCGAAACGTCAACTTTTTAATAAAATCGAGTTTTTTGAGATTCACCAAGCATGTTACTGCTAATAATTATCAAAAAGTTACAAATAGTTAACAGGCAACAACAATTCAAATAAATAAATATAATATATATATATATATATATATATATATATATATATATATATATATATATATATATATACATTATTGAAGAAGTAATATCGGGATTCGGTCTGTGACAAATAAAAAAAGAAATAGCTTTATTGTCATATAAAATTACAAAGTTTTGTAGACAACATATGAAGAATTAAAAATGAAATTTCTGAATTCCTTGTGGTTAGGGTTACTAAACTAAACCCATAATGAACCTAGAAGCTGAGGACAGTCAGAATGGTGAATATAGTGCGGTAAATGCTAGAAAATTTGTTGAAGAGAAATTTACCACAGAGCTACGAAAGTTTTACAGTGGCCATGATCAAAATAGTAACAAATCGGAATGTATAGAGGAACAAATTAAAAATGTCATTAAAATGTTTCATGATTGTTTATTCTTTTTTAATAAACCTCTTTAATATCATAGAACACGATTTCTGTTGTTTTATTTTGGTAGAGTGAAGTAGGAGTGATAAGCATATTATGTAAAAAAGTAACCTTGTATTATTGGAACCTACCTAGTTTCAAAGTAAAAATACTGTTAGGTAGGTAATCGAAACTGATAAATTAATAGTTTGGCCAGTCTGATTGAACCTAAAGCCGCGGTCACACTAGGCTGTTTAGCAGCCGCTACTAACCAGCCGCTGGCAATATCGCCAGCAGCCAGCTGGATCTGAAGGGTTCACATTATAAACCTACTAGCCGCTAGTACAGTTGTTGCTGGTGACTTGAAAGCTGCAATGCTTCAATGGGGCCAATTCTGCTTTAAGTCCTTGTTCTTCAAGTTTTTCCAGTAACTCCTTGTAATCCGAATCTTTGGCATTTCTGTTGATGTAGTCTGCAGTCGAAGCGTCCCACAGGCATGGATAATTTTGAAATATATCTAGGAATGTAATTATGTCTTTACCTGACCACTTGTTGCTGTCAACCATATTCACTGTTAATCGCAAAAATAAATAGAAAATACAGTAAACGAACCCAACACTGCAAAACAAACTAGACACGTGTTAATTCACCAGCCGCTTGTTAGCTACTAGGGGTTCACATTGGCTGTCTGGCGCCAGCGAGTAGATCACGTGACTGCCAGCTGAGGGTAAGCAGCGCTCAAAAGTTAAACATGTTCAACTTCTGATTGTGGCTAGTAAACACCAGCCCGCTGGCATTTACCAGCCGCTAGTGCTGGGTCAGACTAGGCTGCTTGCTGGCAATATTACCAGCGGCTGGTTAGTAGCGGCTGCTAAACAGCCTAGTGTGACCGCGGCTTAAGTCTATGGACACAAGCTTTGCCACTGTCAACATCGAACAATCAGAGAGCAGTGTGTTATTTGCCGTATTTTGAAAAAGCGTTAAATTGAAAGCTCTTCTGTGATTGGTCGAACCGTTTAGAATCTAACGAATGGATATTTGTTAGTTTATAAACTTACCACGAGACGTCACAATTGACCCAATTTATCTCTCGTTTAGAATCCTACGAAGGTTCATAAATTTCCTAGGCAATTTATAAACTTGCGGATCTCGTTATCTTGCCGTTTTTCGATGTTTTTCTTGATGAGGTTATGTCATCTGTTTTGTTTTTATGAATTTTGAGAATGACTTAACACTGTCGGACCTGCTTAGTATGGTATTTACAATTTTTGATTTCTAACTTAAATCTGTAATTCTTATGATGGTGATATTTACATACAACCTCATTAATTTTAAGTTGTTATAATTGTGTTTCAATGTTTAAAAATAGATGTTGGCCGATTCGCAGACCTATTCAATATGCTCACAAAATTTCATGAGAATCGGTCAAGCCGTTTCGGAGGAGTATGGGAACGAACATTGTGACACGAGAATTTTATATATAAGATATATATATATATATATATATATATATATATATATATTTATATATATATATATATATATGTATATAAATATATTATGTATAATCATCAGACATTGTTAACAAATTATCGGGTAAAAAAGGTAGTTTTATATATAGAGCACCCCTAACGTGTTCCTTCCTCCGTCAGACCCACGGTCGTAAATCTTTCGAACGCGTCCGTCGTTCATTCGACTGTAATCGAATCATTTAACGTCGATAAAACGCACAACAAACAAAAGATACTCGCTGCTCATTACACGATAGCATTTACATAATTGAATTATATCCTTCGGGAAAAGGTCCTCTTTAGGGTTTTTCTTTCGAGATTGATTTTACGCGAGCATTATTTGTTAGTGCGGAAACGGCTTTTAATTTAATAATTGCGCCGTGCGGGGATGTTCGGGTGATTAATGGTGGCAGTGATATTGCCGAGGGTGGCACTTGGATGACCGTGATCACGCATAGAACATTATATATTTTAATTTTACGAGAGGTTGTAGTGTGATCGGGACTTAATCTTCCGTAACGGAAATGGAACTATTGACAGTGGAGAAACGATTATTCATGATAGACCTCGTATAACTTCAGCTAATGAAAGTAATAAAACCGCATATATTCCAGACATATCTATTTCAGATAACTACCGACAATATTGTCAATTTTAAATATGTTGAAATATGTATTGTGAATTTTTTTTTTAAAGAGGATGATGGGACACAGGCTAGTATTTGCCTGTGTTCGACCATCTACCCTTAGGGACGTTCCGATACAAGTAAATACGAGTAAGTATTCGATACTTTTGTTTCGATACCAAGTACTTTTAGTATCGAATCAATCTTGCGATACTTACTCGGTATCGAAACGAAAGTACTTGGTATCGAATCAGTCAGGCTCAGATTGAACGGAACGAAACGAATGTTACTTTTTTACAAAATCTGAACGCATTTTTTTTGTCATCAAAAGCTGTTTCGCTGGGTTCTGTGCTGAAGATATATTACAATATCTTTCTCTCTCTCACTCGCATGTAGTGTCCCGCTCGTAGGCTGGCAAAAAAAAGGTTTTCTCTGTCTACGGTCGGGGCGAATTTGGTTCGAGATTATAAATAAAATCTCGATCTTCAGAATCGAGTACTTCCAAACTATCGATACCTACTTACTCACATCGATATATTTTAGAATTTTTTTGGTAATTAGGTATTTCGAAAAATTATAAAATCCCAAAATTCATAAAATTTTTGTTACTAATTTTGGGCTGAAAAATCCGAATTAACTCAGATTTTGCCGCTGTCTCACTTTGTTTCTTTCAAAAAATTAAACCTACTTGACTTATTCTAACCTCACTATCCTAACCTCCGAGTGCAAGAAAGTATCCAATTCATTAGTTAGAAGAATTTCAATCTCGTTTCTTAATATAAAATGTATCTATCATATGAATTGGATACTTTCTTGAACTCGGAGGTTAGGTTCGTGAGGTTAAAATAAGTCATGTTAGTTTAATTTCTTGAAAAAAAAGTGCGAAAGCGGCAAAATCGAAGCGCATATTCCGCTTTTTCAGCCCAAAATTTTTAATTAACAAATATTTTATGAATTTCGATGATTTTGTCATTTTTCCAAATAATTACCTAGAAAAATCTAAAATGTATCGATATGAGTAAGTATCGATACTTTGGAGGTACTCATATGAGTAGTATCGAAAATTGATATGAGTACTACTTATATGAGTAGGTATCGATACCTTGTATGTATCGGAACGTCCCTATCTACCCTCATGGGTTCGTAATCTAGTACATTACCCAGCAGATTATTTTACACATAGATATATAATTCCTCAACAAAAACGCTGTGTGATGAAATACTTCATATATACAGAACCATCTAGTATCGAGTAGTAGAACTAATAAACAGTCTTCGTTCAACAATTTCGCAGAACCGTTTGAATTCATTGTCTTTAATAGCCATTGAAAATGATGTATTGGAAAGGGTCAACTTCGAAGATGTTTTAAATGATTTTGTTTCTAAACAAGTTAGAAGAGTTAATATTTAAACTTACTGTACTGTACAAAAACAATAAATATATTGGAAGTTGACTTTTTCCAATTTGTACTTCACAAAACTGTTTTCTTTGGTTTATTGTATTTTATTGCGGTTAACAAGATCAAATTTAAAATAACCGCGTCCCGTCTCATTTCTCTTTCCTAACCAGTGTTGGGTAGGGTAGGACATGATGAGCCAGTACAATGTCCCACTTCACATGACGCGAGGCGTACTGAACCTCGGCGATACGTTTGAAGTTACGAGTAGGTATATTAGTCACTGGAGACATAAAAGGGGGTTTTCACTACAAAAGGTCAAGGAAAGTTGTAATTTGGTAGATTTGTACAGTTTGGTGTCCTTATTGATATTCCGAGTTTGCGACCTTGGGCGACCGCCGCTCGCGCCGCCATATTGGAAAAATAGTACCAAAAACCAGTTTTTTGAGAATATCTTCTCTCCAGTGCCACCTAGGTCAAAAATAGTTATTAGAAAAATTATAGATCATGCAATTTCCTGCAACTTTTGTATGAAATATTTTTTAATCAGATGAATAGTTCACGAGTTACAGCGGAGTCAAACTCAGAAAATTTCTACAATTCGCAAAATCGCTAGTTTTTCTCGAAATTTCAGTAGATACCGATTCCTTAATACGTACTACCGTTTTTTCATTCATTTCAAACAAATTGACTCTCCTCGAAGTCTACAGTACGGAGAAATAGTGGCGGAAAACATATTGTTCTTGCATGCGTTCAGCGGGTGCGACACTACTTCTTCTGTTTTCAACGTAGGAAAAATTAAGTTTATAAAAACACTCGAAAAGAACAAATATTTAAGTCAAACTATACAAGCTTTCAAAGAGCGAAACGCAAATCCCGAAGTCATAGCTGCTGCGGGAGAAAGCTTTTTATTGCTCTTTACGGCATTTCCAAGGAAAACACCATTACTTTGGGCTCCCTACGCTATCAAAATTTCGCAAGATCCGTCACGAAGAGTAAATTCAATCTTGCTGCATTACCCCCTACAAGGGAAGCTTCACGGCAACATTCCCTTCGGACCTACCACCAAGTTCAGGCTTGGTATGATATACACGAGAGTCCAAAGCAATGGGGTTGGGAAAGAAGCAAGATTGGGCTTACTCTAGTAAAAACAACAAAAGATCCAGCACCAGAAGCGCCCCTGAAAATTTATTTCGTGCAGGTGCAAGAAGGGTCGGTCGAAGCATGTGGGGTGTAGGAAAACGGGCTCTGAAATGTTCTATTTATCTGCACATGCTGCCACTGAGACGCGTGGGAAAACAGCGCAGATATTTTTGCGGGCTCAGGAGGAGAAGAAGAAGAGAAAGACAACATCGACGACGAGAATGGAGACCTGAACGTTGCGAAACTATTGGCACAGGAAGTCGGAGAAGATAACGAAGATGAAAACTCGGAAGAGGAGGGAATAAATTTGCAAGAAGCTATCGATATGAGCGAGCCTGGACCATCTAGGGCATCGAAACGAAAGAAAAGACATGAGTAAATAATGAATCGTGGATTAGGTCTACCACATTAAAAAAACGCGCCTCTCACTCTACCTCATGGTGGTGCGGAAATGAGTAAAAAACGATAGTACGTACTAAGTAATCGGTATTTACTGAAATTTCGAGAAAAACTGTAGCGATTTTGCGAATTGTAGACATTTTTGGAGTTTCGGAGTTTGACTCCGCTGTAACTCGTGAACTATTCATACGATTGAAAAATATTTCATACAAAAGTTGCAGGAAATTGCATGCTCTATAATTTTTCTAATAACTATTTTTGACCTAGGTGGCACTGGAGAGAAGATATTCTCGAAAAACTGGTTTTTGGTACCATTTTTCCAATATGGCGGCGCGAGCGGCAGTCGCCCAAGGTCGCAAACTCGGAATATTAATTAGGACACCGAATTTTACAAATCTGCCAAATTAGAACTTTCCTTGACCTTTTGTAAGTCAGAACCTACCCATTGCCTGGACTATATGACATTTGATTTTATTGCATTACAATAGTTACAGTCTGAACTCTGATTGATGATATATTAATAATCAGTATCGCAAAGTGATATGAAACGATTAGCATAGTGAATATTGTTTGTAAGTAGGTAAATAAAAATATAAACAATTAATATATTTCGAAGGATTAGGATATTCAAAAGCAAAACAGTCGCTTCAATACGTGCCTCACAGGATATTTCCTTATCGCTCGACGAGACTCGAAAAGCAATAATGCAATAAATTTGTAGCATGCGTCTCACTTCCTCTTTGTCTTCATCCTACAGTTTTACGGAGACGGAAAGTAAGTAGCGCCTAGCGCGACACCCGCGTCATAAAATTTGAAGCAGTACAATATAAAATGTTGAGCCGCTCTTACATTTTGACGTCACGTCATGTACGGGACAAATGTACTGCCTCTTGTCCTACTCAACACTATTCCTAACCCATCATGTAACCTGGATTATCATTCATCACTTATCTATAACCTGTTCATCAAGACCATTTCAATAAAGCTAACGAGTCAGGTAAGGTGATGTTGCAGCATCAAGTCAAAGTAAACATGTTGTTGCAATATCCCATAAGACTTTGAAGAAACAGGATACCTGGGAGCCCTATTCTTAACTCACTCCTCTCACAAGCGAACGATCACCAAAGGAAGTGATTTGATTGGCAGTGATATGGCTTTTCTAGATTCTCATGTACCCCTCCACTCGCAAATTTGTGACACGAGTGACTAGTTACGGCAACACCGGTATATTTGCGTATTTTGTCATCGATGTCAAAATAGTTTGTAGTTCTGTGCTGTCGCTATCAACTAAGAGAATTCGAGTCTAACCTGAAATTTTGTGTTGGTTCGTTTGTTGGTTAATGTGGAATATTATTGAGAGTCGCTGTGTTATGAAGTCATGGACTATTAAAGAACAATTGGTGCTAATTTAAGAATATATACAAATTGAAATATTTTTTTAAATTGGACATCGCTGAGTTGCATCAGAGGGTCCCTTAATACAACTTTGTGGGGCTCCGCAACATTTTCTTCAGCTTCTTCTAGGTCTTCCAGCAGTCCAATATACAGAAGATCATCCATTACTACAATCCCTTATCTATGTCTACAATCTTAAATAATTTATATATAGTATCTTACAATATTAAAACAATGGTTAAAAATAACAATTTACACATTTATTATAAGAAATAACGCATGACGCACGTTTCGGTGGAACTTTACCTTCTTCAGATGCTAATGGCAAACTGTGTGCGTTATTTCTTATAATAAATGTGTAAATTGTTATTTTTAACCATTGTTTTAATCTGTTTATTAATTTACACCAAGTATCGGACCAATCAATCCAAAATAATCTTACAATTATGATTTACCAAACTTGAACTCTGTCTCAAGAAAAATGATAGGTTAGGATTATGAATTATATTATATGTCAAAATTGCCAATGCGAGTGAAATAAAGCACTCCTCTTTGGTGGGAGCGCTCCAGTTGTGAGAATCATGACAGCAATGATTTCCGATACCCTCGCGTTCAACGACATCGATAAGCGCTCCAGCGAATGACTGAGAATACCCCGGCCCTGGAGTCGATCATCTGGAAGAAACTTCCTTTTATCAACTTGAAAAGGACAGAGTTTAACTTATGCCCAATTTCACCAACGAAATGTAAGGAAGTTCCTGACTAAGTAATTCCTACGATAGGAAATACCTAAATCGGATTTCACCAACCAAGTTAAGAAATATCTTGCTGAAAACTTGATTTGGTAAGTTTTGTTCTTATAATTGGTACCACTGTTTAATACTAGACTGTAAATTTGACAAAGGATAGTAAGAAGAAGAGAAAAAAATAATAAAAAAAAAGAAATATAATAATTTTATTATATTTCTATGGAAATAACCCCAAATTTGATGTGCAATTGACCATTTTCATATGACGTCACGCGCTTTCGGCCATTTTGCCTGGAGGACAAACAAACCATTGTTATGCAAACAGTTGTGCTGAGCTGAACTGTCATTTAAGTTTCATAACTTTTTGAGTTGTTTGTCGAATTTAAAGTTTTTTTCTGATTATTTCATTATTGTTGGAGTTGATTAGAGAAAATGCCATCGTTTTGAGCTGTGGTTAATTGTGGTATGAGAGGAAACCGAGACAAAGTGAGATTTTATAGAATCCCTGCTGTCCTGAAGAATGCTGGTCATTATTCAAATGCTGTATCACGAGAAAGGCAAGAGAGATGGATTAAAGCATTGAAAAGGGGACCTTTCAGTGAAAATCAATTGAAATATGCACGAGTCTGTTCTTAACATTTTATAACAAGGTAAGTTTACTTGAAATAAGTGAAAAAAGATGAACTTTTTGTTTAAAAATATTTTTCAGGGACTCCTGCATAGCTTATTGCATAAAGACAACCCTGACTGAATTCCAACCCAAAATATGGGGTACACAATTGCCAATCCTGTTGGTAAAACTCAAGTCAGCAGGTTTAAAAGTTCGGTTAAACGAAAAAGGCAAGTAGAGCAGGTATCTAGTGATTTTGCTGTAATTGTTATATGACAGCAAATTAGGACCCTCATGAAAGTATATTTATTTTTTCTGGAGGAACAATATGAAGATATAGACATATTTAAATATAGACAGGCCACATTGCCAGCTTTGAGGTACACGCTTCTTCATCCTTAGGGGCCGTTCAAGTATTACGTAACGCAATTTTTGAAGATTTTTGACCCTCCCTTCCCCCTATGTAACGCTCCGTAACGTTTTCATGAACCCCTCCCTCCTCCTATAAACATTACGTAACACCCAAGTGACCATTTCTACCTAAAAGTCACAAATATGTTGCGCAAAGTACCGGAATTTTGCTAGAATACCGTTTTTATTGTTTTAATCGTGTTTTCGTTAATAATAAACAAAACAAGAGATTTTTATTTAATAAACAATCATACATAATGTGATATGTTGAAAAGGGGCTCAAATTTGTCCTAATAAACTTTTACTACTAATCTTACATTTAATTATTGCCGCTTTTCCTGACTTACCCCTGTCGTTGCATACATTTTTAGCTAACTTCATCCACCATTCTTTTTCTCATGCATTATTCAATTTTTCGCCTTATTAGCAGGTTTGAAAACCTGCTTATTGAAATGGGTGCGATTAGCAAAGTAGGACCTAGGCCCAAGATGTTCGTATGTATGTAGGTAGGTAGTTTCGTAGTTTCGCTCCTGTGTATTACGTGTTTAAAACACTTAATGAAAACTAGCAACGGAAGCAATATAAATGACGAATATTACAGTCGAGGTATTCCCCATAAAACATAAACGGATAGAGTTGCCAACTTGGGACAACAAAATAAAACTGACTTACAATACAATCGAGGGATTCCCCGTAAAAAATAAACGAAAAGAGTTAACAACTTCGGATATTCAAATTCTCTAGTTTTTCATTTCAATAAAAATCAATGTTTCGTAGCGCGTTGTTCGAACCCCCCTACCGCCCCTGTAACGCATCGTAACGTTTTACAAGACCCCCCTCCCCCCCAAATTGCGTTACGTAATACTTGAACGCCCCCTTAGACTGAGAGCGGGTGTGAAGGAGAAAAACAATTGCTGCTATATGACTGCACAATTCTCCTAAGCCTGCCATACAAGTGCAATATCCACTGGAAATGCTACCGTCAGTTAGGATTATATCCCATGAATTCAGAAGCTTTTCCTTAAGACGTTGTGAATGTTTCACCTGAAAAAATATAAAGTTTACTGTTTAGTTATAACAATTAAGAACAACTGATTAGTATGAGAAATAAACCTAGTGAATATCATTATTAAAATACATCTTACCTTGCCAATAACTACAAAAAGCTGTTTCGTTCACTCTTTTTCCCATAAATTTCTTGGCAGTCGCTGCTTTCATACAATTTGAAACCTTGAAAGCTTTTTATATGCTTTCATTTGCTGTCAGTTACATAAAAAACTGTGGGTGAGGATAAAATAATTAACCATATCGATGATGGATATTACTGGAATTGATGAAAATGATTATCAAATCTTGAGAGCTGACTCCAAGAGATAGGGCGTCTATATCATCAATAATTTGATTTTTCTGATCGTAGCGGCTCTTAATATCGGCAGGAAGTGATTGATAATAAGTACTTCTTCCATTTCTTCAGATATAAATTTATGATTCAAAGTTTTTTTAATACTTTTACTTTCAATAAACGGTAAGCAAACAACTCAGAACACTTGATAGTCGTAAGATGTTGTTTGTCCTCCGGCCAAAATGGCGGACCTGTCAAATCGGGTGTTTGAAAATGATCAATTGACAACTAAACAATTTGAGGTTAACCATTTCGTGAATTACTGTAGGCAGATCTAACCAGCTGCCTAACGTTAGGTATTTCCTATCGTCCTTAGGGATTACTTAACGCGTTGTGAAACGCAAATTGCACTCAGGAATTCCTAAATCCGATGAGTATTGCCTAACTTTAGGAATAAGTTGGTGAAATCGGGCATTAGTGTATGTTTAGAGTAGAGATGAAACGGATATCCGGTAACTATCCC
>JARQZK010004785.1:0-15011 GCA_030704885.1 Cynegetis impunctata
GATAAATACCGCAAAAGAGACACCAATCGGCAAATTTCCTCCGATGTTCAAGAAAATGAAGGTGAGCAGGCAATGAAGGGTCGTCTATTAGCTTCACTGCTCTTTTTGGAATTGAGTCAAGCAGATGCAACCAGTGCTCAGGTACTGAGCTTCAGGCTTTGGAACTGTATTCCAATTAGACCTGTGTCGATCGTGATTGATCGAATCCTTTTGATTCGATCGCAACCTATACACGAGTGATCGAATCACGAATTTCTAAAAGACCCGATCTTATTCAACCCGATCCCGATTTACTTGACAAGACTAACCAAATTGCACTTTATTTTCATATGTTTTTACACAACAGTAGATAACTAATTGCTTGCTGATACAATCGTTTATATACTTTCATTCATCGCACTCTTTCCCGTGTTGTTTTGAATTTTGACACGTAATCCAAAAGGAACCGATATTTTCAGGAACGCTCGCGTAGAAGAGTCGCGACCTGTCGATCTCTCAGTCTTTTGGGTCGCGTCTTGATCGAGATCGAATTCAGTTTGAGATCGAATCAGTGACATGCTGATATAATTATGTACTGTCGATCTCTCTGTCTTTCGGGTCGCGAACTCGATCGCGTCGTGATCCAGATCGAATTCAGTTTGAGATCGAATCAGTGACATATGTATGTATGACCCGCGACACGTGATTTTATATTCAGGTTTTGCTTGCGTGTTTTAGTGAACTTAGTTGATATTATCGTCGTCTCTTCTATCCACATTTATATAGATTTATCTATAATAAAAGAAGCTCTTTAAAACCGAAAAGAGCCTCTCAAATTTTATTTCTTAATCACAATTTGGAGTAAATTATCATTTTTGATATTAAAAACTATTAGTTATTTCCTTTTTCAACATTTTTATGTTGTTTTTCACTAATGTAGGTTATCTTATTAATATATATTCTACCCGGTTCACTGGTTCAGCATTCGTCATTCGTTAAAAAGGAACTGCGACCTGTGACCCAAATGATCGAATCTTTTTAACCCGATCACCATACGAATGGGTCATGATCGACCCGGGTCTCGACAAATGATCGATCGAAACAGGTCTAATTCCAATGCTAGACGAACTTGAGCCTCATAAAGCAGAAATTACTGCTTGTGATAAACAGAGTTTTAGCACGTAACAGATAACTAAGCTTTTGTACAGTTAAATTAACAATGGTGGAGATATGTTTGTGTCGGGTTAAATTGAAATCAACGCAGATTCCCAAAATAATAATATGGTTTCCGAAACATTTTGGGTTTGTAGCAGGATGAAACTTGGTACGTCGATTGAGTTGATCGAGGTATGATCCTTTGTGGATTTCAACCCTTTTTCTCAACCGAGAAGCACTTCACGCAGACTAAAACGTTTGAATCGCACGTTGATCTGCTTAGCTAGCATTAGGCGCAGCACTTCGGGCATCTAATTTGCATGGCACCTCGAACTGGTTCAAACTCAGTACACGATGCTCTTCGCGATGACTATTACGAAGGGCAATTTTTACCCGCTTTATGTTAGCTTTACCTGTAGGGAATGAAATCTTTATCGTCATTTTTACTGACTTTCACACTTCTGATTATTTTGAAAATTGACACATGTAATAAGGAGTGATTATACACCAAGCAATAATTCCATCACTTTGTCCTTATGTTCTGAAGTTATGAGCATCACGATAAAATGTATTATTATCTTGACCTGTATGTGACCGAATCAATTTTGTGAATATTCGAACTTTGAATGAAGCTCAGAGTATACAGGTTGATATATAACTACAATTTATTCGGTTCGAATCGGATCCCAACCAGCTTCACCATCAATACGCGATGCACTTCGCGAAAAATACGTTAGAGAAGGAGCTCTGCTGCTCACGATTTTTTTTTCCCAAATATACCTTATATGTTCTGTGAATAATTGATCTCTTCTCAAGACTCAGATTCGAATTCATGTACCGGGTGGATTCCTAAAAACTAGCACCTTCCTTAACTTTTTTATTTCTTATCGTACGGGAAAAATGAAAAACGACGTACAGTGGAAATTTTTTCTTTTCTTAATATGCTTTTTAAGTTTCAGTAACTTTGAATACATGTATACGGTGGTCCACAAAAAGTATCTTTTTAATGGAATGCCATATATATTTTTAGATGAAATGAACTGTCTTTTTTTTCTGAATTCAAATATAATAATAATAATAATAATAATAATAATAATAATAATAATAATAATAATAATAATAATAATAATAATAATAATAATAATAATAATAATAATAATAATAATAATAATAATAATAATAATAATAATAATAATAATAATAATAATAATAATTTTATTCAATCAATAATCATGTACAGAATCGATTACATTAACAGAAATAAGATTCTCAAGAAAATATAGTACACCAAAAAAAATAAACCAATGACTAATGAATGAATACAATACCTAATTTCAACTCAATTATATCAATTGCTACAAATAAATACTATTCGGCTCATGTAAGTTCTTCAAGGAACTTGAGTATGAGTTCTGTGTGTGGTACTAAAAAAAATCAATTAAACTTCTGATTAAATAAAGTTGGTATTGGTATTGGTGAGTGCGGATGGTGACCGATGCGCTGCGACCTTATTAGATCTATTGTGCCCCATCTTCTTCTGCTTCTCGATGTTTTCTCGTTTTACAGCAGCCCCTCAAGCCTCAATACCTTCAGGAATTTGAGGATTTTAAGGGGGTCTATTCGTGGTATTTCTTCTACAGTCAGCTGGTATGATCCCTATGAGTCTTTCATGGTGCACAGCATAGCACTCCATTAGTATATGGTGGGGTGTTTCTGGACGTTCCTTGCAGAATCTGCAGGTGCTGTCCCCCTCTAAACCTAGCTTCCTTAGGTGTTCTTTGAGTCTGCAATGCCCCGTAAGAAATCCTGTTATTGTCTTTAGACTAGTTTTGCTGAGGTTGATCAGTGTCTTCGATCTTGCTCGGTTGAACTTTCCGAGAAGATCTTTGGCCTGCCTCAGTCCTGGAAGTCTTTGCCAGTATGTTGCTCTCATTGCTTCTTCAGCTTTATTGAGTTCTTCTTGGAAGTAAGATTTTCCAAGTCCGCAGAAAGGTTCTGGCCCGATCAGTGGCGTTGACGCACCCTTTCGTGCCAGGGTGTCTGCTTGTTCATTACCTTTCACTCCGGCGTGCCCCGGCACCCAGAGGAGTATCACTTTGTTATTCCTGCCCAGATCGTTTAGTTTGTCTAGGCATTCACAAACCATCTTTGAGTTGATGTTATAAGTGCTCAACGCTTTGATGGCTGCTTGGCTATCGGAGAGGATCGCAATTTCCTTGTTCCGATATTTCCTATCGAGGTTGAACTGAATGCACCTTTCTATGGCGTGAATTTCCGCTTGAAAAATACTGGGGAACTGGCCCATGGGTTCTGAGTATTTGGTACGAGGCCCAACGACTCCTGCTCCAGTTCCTTCGGGAGTTTTATAAAGTTACAAATGAATCGAATCAACAATAAGAAGCAAATACAATTACATAGAAACATTAATTCAAAATATTGTATGAATAACACGTCTTCCACATTTCAGTATCCAGTTTTGTGAATTCCGCTCCAGAGAGTGGTAGCTTTGATTCTGTTTAAGACATGTTGGTATCATGTTGTATATAGTTGGAACCATGTAGAGTAGACTTTTTCTTACATTGCTCTTCACAATTTTATGAAGTCCAACACACTGGTGTGAAATTTGTCTAGTGTTATGGCCTGACGTCAAATAGACCAGTTTAGATTTGTTTACACTAGTAAAAAGAATAACAGATTTAGTATACAATTGTCTGGGGTCTAAAACTTTCAATTCACTATATAGTTCATCACTTGAAAATCGCATAGGTTTATTGAACAGGACTTTCAATAATCTCTTCTGAATTCTCTCAATGGCCAAGTAATACTTATCACTCAATGCTCCCCAAGCTAGTATACCGTACTGCATAATAGACTGCACCAGTGCGTAATCAACCATGTATTTTTGTTCGTCTTGCAGTACATTCCGTAGTAATCTCATGGTATGTAATAATTTACTTTTGTGCAACTCTTGAGTATGGATATTCCATCTCAAGTGACAATCCAGATGCATTCCTAAGTATCTGATTGACGCAACTGGATATATAGGTATCTCATCAAATAGCAGTGAGTCAAAATTGGGTGAGTTACCGGCATGTAGAAAAAAAGGCACGTACTTAGTTTTAGACATATTAACTGATAGTAAGTTTATGTCAAACCATCTTTTAATGTACGCTAGGTCTCTCGACACAATTATGGGTGCATTCGCGTTGGGCTCTTACACGCTTTAAGCGCTTATAAGCTTCGTTCTCTGTGGTCGACTCGCGCTCACAAACGCTTAACACTAAGCGTAAGCTAACCTAACTTTTGTTGTCGATAATTAATAAATTAGTAGGGAAATGTTAAAGCATAGTATTTGCGTGAACTGTAGGGCTTTTGCCTACCTAAGCGTAAAAAGAAGATCTGACATTCACTTTTAATGCTCAAAGCCAAAGCGTGAGCGTCTCTAAGCGCTAGTAGGCCAACACGAACGCCAATAATCTGTGCTTCTGAGCGTGAGCGCTTAAAGCGTGTGAGCGCCCAACGCGAATACACCCTGAGTGTGCATCGTTCCAATCACTCAATTCAAAGAATATGCACGTGTCATCCACAAAAGATATAATTTTGGCTACGATAAAAAGTAGTGGACCTAATACTGTGCCCTGAGGAACTCCATAGTTCATCATTCTTTCCTCGCTAATCACCTCGTTTACCTTTACTCTTTGCGATCTCTCACTCAAGTAGCTCTCGAAGAGTTTATGGGCAATGCCTCTTATACCGATGTGATGTAGCTTGTCCAAAAGTATCTTGTAAGATATTGTATCGAATGTCTTTGCCAAGTCGACAAACACGCACAGAACTTTTTTATTATTCTCAATTGCATTGTATATCTTCTCCAGTGAATCTGTTATTGCATCAGTCGTCGACTTTCCAGGTCTAAAACCGAACTGTTTATCTGACAGTATTCTAAATTTTTCAAAATATTTACATAATCTAACATATATTATTCTCTCGAATATCTTCGTGAAGCCAGACATGACAGATACAGGCCGGTAGTTGCTCATGTCTGATTTTATACCTCCTTTATGAATGGGAGTCACCGTTGCACGTTTGAAACATTTTGGAACATATCCGTTGGTAATACATGTATTCATTAGGTGCTTTAAGGGGTCCATAATGAGTGGTGCAATAAATTTTAATATTTTACAATCTATTCCATCGCAACCAGGTGTCTTGTTAGCTTTTAAGGATTGTATAATCTCTGAAATCTCTTTCTCACAAGTGGGCTCAATGTAGATAGAATTTTTAAGGGGTTTTGGTTTTTTAAGCTTATAGCTACTCTCTGGAATCTTACTCGCAAGTTTCTGGCCAATAGAGTTGAAATATTCATTCAGGCAATTTGATATTTCTTTCATATCATGAACTTCCCTGTAATTATGATTTAGAATTGTGATTCTTGTTTACTTTATTCTAAAGTCAACATTTTATTTATTTATATTTTGTATTGACCTGTTCAAATTGAACTAATAAAGCTTATTATTATTATTATTATTTACCTTCCGTAACAATGATTTTGATTTCTGTCCGTTTTTTCACAGATTGCCCTGTTAATTCATTCACTACTTTCCATGCATGCTTACTATCTCCCTTATTTCCGGCAAGTTTCTTGTTGTAATAACAATTCTTAGATTTTTGTATTAGACTTGTGAGTTTGTTACGGAATATTCTGTATCTAGTCTTATTTTCGACATTATTAGATCGCAAATAAATTTGGTAAAGTCGATCTCTAGTTTCCATAGACCTCATCAGACCAAAGGTGATCCATGGCTTTCTTTTTGGCTTTCTTTTTTTTCCAGATTTCACCGGTGCTATTCTTGTAGTTGAGTCTATACACAATTGTATAGTTCTAATAAATATGTCAGCTTTGAGTTCCGGGTCAAACGCATCATAAAAATGATTCCATGAAACATTCCCCAATTCTCTTGATCGTGCTTTGTAATCCACGAGCTTGAATTTCTTGCATTCTTGTTCCTGTGGGGAACTAGACATTGGAAGTAATGCCAATGTAGAATAGTGATCCGTTATGTTTGTTTTGAGGACAAAAGACTCAGTCTCATTTGCGTATACTCCTCTAGGACTCTTTGCAAACATATGATCGATAATGGAAGAAGATGTTTCAGTTTCTCTAGTTGGAGAATTAATAACGGAAAATAACCCATGTTCACTCAATATTTCCAAGTACTCCAAACTTATTGGATCTGATCGATCGAGGATATTGATATTGATATCGCCTAGAAATAAGAAATAAGCAGCCTCTAGTCTTTCTTCTCTGAGGAAGGCCTCTAAAGATCTCAAAAAATCCTCCACCTGGTAGGTATGAGGGCGATAATATGGAAACACTTTATAAGTTTTACCTCCCTTCTCAACTGTGCAATCCAACATTTTTAGATCATTCGTCTGTTTATAGGAAACTTTATGTACAAGAGACGACTTTATGTATATAACTGTTCCATCATTCTGATTCAGGTGACTCTCATTGTAATATAACCTATAGTTCTCAATCTCAAATAAATTGCTATTGGGAATGTTCCAAGTCTCAGAAAGGACAATGACATCCAAGCGATTCTCAAACTTAGATAATAGAATTAAAAACTCATCAATATTTTTAGCAATACTTCTAATATTCATCTGGAATACACGTAAACAGTCATTCTCTGATTTTAAATGTTTACTCATGAGTTCTGTAGTCCCTTCATAAACCATTGTTTTGAAATCCGATGAATCATAATCTCTGACATATTGATCCATTTCACCGAAGGATAGGAAAAAACAACAAAAAAAAGAATTAAAACAACAGTAAAAGCAAATTTAAGACAACATTCCCTCTGTAGATGCAACAGGAAGTAAATACTACTTACTACGATTTCTGGTTAGTAGCCTTGCTGCCGGTTGTTTCCTTGATGTCCCAACTCTCGACACTACATTTACTTTTTCTTCGTTCGTTGTCTGCTCCTCGCCCACGGTAAGCTCTTCTAGGGTGCTTATTTTATCATCGATAAATAAATTTCGTATGTAAGCTCTGCGTCCTTCGGATCTAGCTATTTTGAGGTGTTCTAACAGCTTGTTTTTGCGTAACCTTTCCTCTAAAGGAAGGTCATTAGACACAAAGATACTAGTTCCATTGAGCAGCTTCGCACTTTTCAAAACTCCTATCTTCGCCTTATATGTCGCGAACTCCGCCAATATTGGACTTTTATTAGATTTTCCAACCTTATGTATGTTTGCTATTTGATAATCTCCCTTATCAATCTTCAGACGGTTTTCTATAACATCAACGACAACATTTTCCAAATCTTGATTTTCATCAGTTATTTGGAGACCATGAATAACAATGTTCTTCTTACGTTGATTACCACCTAGTATTGATATTTCCCTCTCAAGTCTTCTGTTATCTCCCTCGAGTACCAAGACTTTGTCCTCAAGTGTCTTTACTTTTTCAGTGAATTCCGATTTCAACGCTTCAAGCTGATCTCTTAAATTCACTTCAATTGATTCAAACTTCTTTCCGAAATCGCTATGTAAATCTCCCTACAAGTTGATATTTGGTTTAGTCGTTTTCGCGTTATTTAAGTTTAAAGGAGCATTGAATTTAATTCAATTCTACATACGCTGCCATGATAACTGCATAGAAAGCAACAACTTCTGGAACAGTGGGCCATGAATCTTGAAGAAACAAAAGAAGTGACTTTGACTTTTGAATAACTGTTAGTGGAACTAAATTTATTGCTTGTAATAATTTCTTGTTTAAGAATGGTGTATTCTGTAGCTTAAAAATGAGAGATTATTTGTTCATCTGCTGAAAATAATTTTAATGATTGTGCTACGCGACACAAGATGGACTTAATAAAAACTATTTACAGCAAATTTAGAATAACTTTCAATTTTCAAAGAAAAAAAAATCCACTAAATTAAAATACTGAAAATCACGATTTGAATATTTAGTAAGGAAAAAATTTCCCCTGTATGTCATTTTTGCTGGATTCATATTAAGTATTTTCATGCCGTACCCTTGGTGCCACAGCACGTGTATTCCACTAGATCTGCGGGACATCATGTTCATCTCCCTATTCCTTCCTCTGAATTAACAAAAAAGTCCATCATTTACAATGCTTAGAAAATATACAATAACCTTCCAGATGAATTAATAGTTATTTTCGTAATTCCGTTGAAAGATTATATTTTGATTCCGAAGAAAGAAAAAACCACGTACCTCGCAATTCTAAAGAGAAATCCCAACGTCGTGCACTCAACAACGTCAGTTTTTTGTGGTCTCAAGTTCGCTTTAACGACGACCATGGATGAAATTGATAAAATTGAGGAACAAAATCAAATTCCTTTAGAAATATTGGGAGATTCATGTGCAGTGCAGCGAGTGTTGATTAACTGCCGAAAATAACTCAAGAGCGATATCAAAAAGAATATGAAAATTTTGAAATGTGGCGTAAAAGCAAGAATGTAAAGGTGGTTAATGAAGATGTATTATTAGCCTATGCGAAATGAAAATCAGAGGTTTATTCTTCCAACTCGATGTGGACCAATATTTCAATGTTATTGTTAGCAGAATGATGTTTTGAAATAAATATTTGAACAAGTGATTCCTTAACGGCCGCCGGCCGTTATAAAATTATAACGGCCGGCGGCCGTTAACACTGGCTTTTCAATTGTCATCTGAATACCGTTAAATCAAAATAACAGTGTGGGATTACGAAAAATCTATAACTTCCTTGACCAATTTTCAGAAACGAACAAAATTTTATTTTCTTGATAGACCTTATATTATATGTAGAGGACTACTATTATGAGCATTGATTGATCGATATGACCAAATTGAATAGCAGAGACATCAGCTTCGATCAAAATTTTTGACAGTTACTCTCGGTTCTATAGTTGATAATATAAAATTTGTATCTATATATTTTGTATGAAAATGTGGTTTGATGTGTTTTTATTTCTATGTTTTACATTGTTTAGTTCTTAGATTTTTTCCTTGATGTGTTTTTGTATCTATATTTTACATTGTTTAGTTCTTCGCTTTGTCGATAAATTGTATAATTTTAGAGACATTATAGCATATTTTGATTTAATTTGATTTGATCTGATTTTTTATTTTTACCGGACGATAAGAAATGAAAAATTGAAGGAAGGTGCTAGTACTTTTTCAAATTTCAAAACACATTTCCGAAATAATGGTATGGTTTCCAAAACATTCTTTGTCACGTATTTTTTGTATGTGTGCGTGTTGAAATCAGAGTTTTACATCTACGAATTTTCCATGAACTATTCTGAAATATTACAATATACGTATCACACTTTACTTGAAATATACCTAGAATTTTGAATTGAAACAAACATATGAGGATTATATATATTAATCATTGAATTATTCACAGACTTTGATCCTGAAAAATCCCAGAGACGGATTAGTGTTCGCACCATCTATTGAACCAGTTGAAGAAGAAGCCGTATTCAGTGAAAATATTCATGAGCAATTAGTGAAAGGAAATTTGAACAGAGTACCACTTATCGTTGGTTTCAATTCGGCCGAAGGAAATCCTTTTGAAATTGGTAAAAATATATACCTATTGTTTGAATAATTTCTAATATATGAAATCTTGATTCATGTTAGCCCAGCATTCTAGAGGTCCCGGGTTTAAACCCTGGTGTCGTCTGGTCTGTGCTAAGTCTTTCTCAGAGGTTTGCTCATGCCGTAGAAAAGTCTCTGAAGCGAATGCTGGGCTAGTATTATATCATGAACCCCACCTAACCTCCCGTCTTCCATAAATAAGCTGATCTTAACCATCCTGCACTTTTACATATAAGTGTATCCTACGATCTGACTGAAGAGGTTCCTTTCCATAACTAAAGCAGCACTCCTATCTCTTACATACTAGAAGGAGGAATGAAACAAGCAGCCTTTATTATTTTTCTTTAGAGTATGTATCTCTGAATTTGAATTGATGTGACCGTTACTTGGTTAAAACCCTTAACAATATTATTAGAAGAGCACATGTTTGATTTTAACGGTTATTATATTTGACTCTATGACGCGGCATTTCACCACTTCTTCGGATAGAATGAAATACTGAAATCTTGGTATCTCAGTTTCACATAAAATTTTTAGTTCCTAGGGAAAAACGATTACGACAAGAAATCAGGTATTAAATATAACCAGGAGTAGAGAATACTTTAAGTCAATTTGTTCTCTCAATAGAACCTCTCTTATTGTTTACGAAGCAGCGCTCATGTTCTTTAATTCTTTTTCCGAAATTTCTATGTGTTCTAACTTTATACACTATACATTATATATATATATATATATATATATATATATATATATATATATATATATATATATATACACTGCCGTGCATAAAATCCGGGTCACCACGTAATTTGCAAATATTTTTGAAATTTCAAGTAAACTCATAATTTTTTCTTGGCACTGGGTTTCAACACTGCACAAAGAGAGGGAGGCACTATTTCTAACTGTCAGTTGTTGTTTTGTTCGAAGTTTGATGAAAAAGTGGTCTGTCATCGAAGGTTCTGGTTACCATTACCATCATATTTTTGCTATCCATACATGTTTTCAGTTCTCAATTTCATTGTTTGATTTAGTATTATTGTCATTATTGTTATTGGCCATAAATCCTGTCATTGCGGCATGAATTGTGGAGGCCATAGAAGATGGCCGCGGTAAGCGCGAAACGGCGAGAAACTTTGGTGTGGGTCTCTCCAGTGTGCAACGAGTATCTCAACGATACGAAGAGACTGGTCTGCTTACCCGAAGACCTGGTTCAGGACGAAGAAGAAGTACAACAGCCAGAGACGACCGCTATCTCGCTTCTACTGCATTGAGAAACCGAACGGTTACATCAGTTTTCCTTCGAAATCATTTACAAGAAGTGAGAAATGTGAACATAAGTCAGTGGACAGTTAGAAGGCGACTTCATGATGTTGGATTATCTTCTCGAGCTAGGGCTCCTGGACCGCCGCTTTCCCGTGAATACCGAACTGCAAGGCTGAATTTTGCACGAGAGCACTTGGCTTGGACAATAGAGGACTGGACTAAGGTATTTTTCTCCGATGAATCTCGATTTTATCTTACGGGCTCAGACAGATGTGTGAGAGTGTGGCGTCGACAAGGCGAAAGATATGCTGAAGCTTGTATCGCCGAACGACTTCCATTTGGCGGTGGATCAGATTGTATGGCATGGGGAGCCATATCGTTTCATGCTCGCATGGAGCTAGTATTTATACAGAATGGGACTTTGAATGCGCATAGGTACCTCTCAGCAGTTCTAGAAGGCTATGTCGTACCATTTATGGGATTTATCGGACAAAATGCAATATTTATGCATGATAATGCACCGCCCCACACTGCTCGGTTCGTTAATGCTTATCTTGACGAGGTTCAAATCACGCGATTTGTTTGGCCTCCTCGAAGTCCAGATTTGAATCCCATCGAGCATGTTTGGGATGAGATGAAGAGAGTTTACGGAGACATGTGCCGGCCCCGAAAAATTCTGTAGAGCTCCGCAACATACTGGTGCAGGAATGGGACAATCTTCCGCAGGATGTAATTCAGAATCTCATTCAAAGCATGCCCCGTTGTTTGCAAGCTGTTATAGCTGCCCGAGGAGAAAATACCCGATATTAAATCCTCGAAATTTTCTTTTGCTTCAACTATCAAATTAAAATTTTTGTTTGCATTATTGTCAATAATTTAATTACACTTTCAATCAAATAACAAAAACTTTCTTTTATTCAAGCAAGCACGATAAAATCATCGCATGAAGTCAATAAAATATACTACTCCTGAAAGAAATCCGAAAAAACTCAAAATTTCAAAAATAATTGCAAATTACGTGGTGACCCGGATTTTATGCACGGCAGTGTATATATATATATATATATATATATATATATATATATATATATATATATATATATATATATATATATATATGTAGAACACATGGAAATGTCAAAAAAGAATTAAATACTATGAGCGCTGCTTTGTAAACAATAAGAGAGACTCTAATCATTTCAATCATTTGCTAAGAGGAGGGATGTCATCGGGTCCGGAACCCTCCCAGGTCCTGAATCTGAAAGAATGGTATTCTGTCGCCGAAAATTGACATATTCTATTATTACGATTTTGTGGACCCCCTTCATCGAGGTCTTAGATACACTACATTCCAAAGCTTCTTCAGAATTTTCATCACTCTGTATAAAACATACCAGCATATCATATTTTTCATAATTTCCATACTCTGCATTATTCGAAGACAATGATTCATATCAATTAAATAATAATACCAAAAGAACGAGAATAAACATCTTTATAAACCAAAAGTCGATCCTTGTCGACTGATGATATTGGTTTCGGCGATTTTTATAAACTGAGTATGAGATTTGTTATTTTTGCTCGTAAGATGCAAATGCTTTGATATATAACTACAATTCCTTGCGTTTCCATCGCATCCCAACCTGCTTCGCCATCAATAAGCGATGCACTTCGTGAAAAATACTACCTTAGTGATGGAGATACGTTATATATTTTGATAATGTTGGATCTCATCTCAAGATTCGGATTCCAATTCATGTACAACAAAACTTTTTCTAAACACACTAGTACCACAATTACACCCTCAATGATTCAACTACTGCAAAGTTTGTATTCTCGTTTTTTTTTCAGCTGCAGCCGAGATACCAGCATTTTTGTTAAAATACGATCTATTTCCGGAGTTGCTTATTCCGATTGACATGAACGTAAACGGTTCATCATCATACGAAGCTGCTTCGAAAATAAAAAGGTATTATTATGGGGATGATTTTGTTTCATCACAATCTGGAGCTATTAGTAAAGTAAGTGTATCATAAAAAAAATTTTCATCTTCTCAACTTTATCAGACTAATTGATTACATATTCTATTTTAAAGAATTTAGCTGCTAGGTCATATACCAATGCTACAGTTTCAACATACAATAGTGATGAGTTAACTTAAGTTTTTCATACAGCTACAAAACGAAGCTCTTGTAGCCTGTCGAAACGACACACTAGGAAATATATTATTTCAAAATTTTGTAAATGAACTGCAATGTTTTCATTTTGCAGTCTCACTTTAATTTTTGTTTTCATGTAATACTTCAGTGTATCGAAATATGCTACGCTATTTAAAATTAACTATAGTATTCTACTCCAGGTTCACTGCTGCAAAATATAATAGTGATTATATAACCCATGTATGAATAAGCCAATAGAATCCGTGAATTTTACATAACTACTGCGTATTGATAAGTGAATAATGAATATACTATTGACGACGTTATATAATCGTTTTCATGTTTCGCCTCGTGTCAAAATGTGAATGTTTTCATATTGACGATGTTTTGACGTTTGTCAAACATAATTAATATTTTATATTCGTTATATAATCGTAACGAATACCACTCGTGCAATCGAAAATAACCGTTATACTGACCTCGTCACTCGACGTATTTTCTTAAAACATCACTCGAGCTGCGCTCTCGTGGATGTTTCGCAAAATACGTCTTGTGACTCGGAAGTATAATCCATTATTTTCGATGCTCTCGTGATATTATAACTGACAATTCCACTCATGTATAATAATTCCCATTTGAGAGAACGAAAATCGTAGTTTGCTATCGGATAAATAGGAAGGAACAGAAATGCAAGTGGATAAAAATATCGGATAAATTACGTTACCTTACCAACGCTAGCAATTATTCATTTAGCAAGTGTTGCATCAGTTTGATAATTGTAAATGTCGAAAACAGAATTTTACAACAAATACCTAATATTCCAGTAAATATGTTGAGATTTGGAAATATTTGCGAGGTAGAAATAATAAGGGAGATCGAAAAATCAACTCCTGAAAATACAAAAAAAAAAGTCATTCTTCCATTTGGAATCAATTTTGCGAATTTTGTAAACAACTAAACTTCAATTTGGAAACCGAACAGTCAGTGGAAATGTGGCAGGAATATTGATGGACTGGCTCTTTAATATGAAGAAATAGAATGGGAAAGATTATAAAGAATACGTGGTGAAAACAATGTGGAGGAACACAACCGCGAAAATGTTGCAAACGTATTTCGAAAAATTTAATGTTACTTTCAATCCTCTCACTGATTTGGCATTAACAATAATTCACGGAACTGTCTTACCAAATACCACTAAAGCTCAGATTTAGCAGGATATTTTTTGTGGTTGTTTTCTCATACTTACTTTCATTGTCAATTTAACTCGATCTGTTCAGACAAAATCTGAGCTCTAGTGGTATTACCCCCGATAATACCTGATAATACACAGAGAAGCTCTACTAATGGAAAACTAATAGGACCGTCAAATTTTGACGTTTATCAATAACTTTTCAAAAATGAGTCGATTCGGAGATTTTTACTTAATTGACTCAGTAAATAATCATATCAAATACAATACGTACTTCAAAATAAATACGGTTATACATCTCAAACTTCCTGCATAATTACAAAGAGTGTCAGTTTGACAGAATATTCAGACTGTCAAACTGACACTCTTTGTAATTATGCAACAAGTTATCGATGTATAACCTAATTATTTTGAAGTACTTATAGTATTACTACTGATTATACAACGTCGTCAAGGGTATATACACTTATCAATATGCAACTCTTATTGAGACACCCTGCATATATACCTACGTTAAAAACAACATGATACTCGGTTAGAAAAGAGGTCTAAGTGAATAATACAAGGTAACTTAACTAAATTGATCGTTCTGATTGGTTGAAAATCATACGAAAAAAATAATCGTTATACTGACCTCGTCGCTCGA
>JARQZK010004786.1:0-14942 GCA_030704885.1 Cynegetis impunctata
TTTCATACTAGATTATTGAATTTTTGGCATTTTATCAAATTTGGAAAGTTCAAAAGATAAATTAATGACTCTACGTTGAAGTTCATCTTCAATAATCTAACTATATACTAATCTCACACAAACTATTTCTATATCTCGGTTTCCTGTAAGCGTATAAACTTCTTGTTAATTATAATAATAATTAATAATTGTATATTGTAAATAATGGAACTTTCAAATATTAAAATTTTACTACACACAAGAAAACCTAGTTATATAGATAGAGCATATGATATATTATATGAGATAGGTACGAAATAATGAAAATTTGTTGAATACAGAACACCTTTATTTAAAACTATTTATTTTTTTTATTTTGGTTATTAATCCAAGCTTTAATCGTTTCCTTCCTTCTGTTCCTCAATTCGGGGTATGCATCTATCACCGTTTGGCATTCTGTGAAGGTTGGAAGTGTTCTATTTATCAAGTGGTCCTCAAAAATATTTTTCAGAAGATTTGTTTCATCAGTGCTCCAATATGATACAGGTCCTAAAATAATAGAGTTATTTCATTTATTGAAATTTTCGTAATAGGTATATCACTAAAATTGCAATATTGGTTGCCCCAGAAAAAAGAAATATCTTTTTAGGGGCCCTCCAAACGTAAAATTTTTCCATGAAAAAAAAAAGAAAAGGTTCCCGCCCCCCCTAAAGAAAAAATACCGAAAACATTTTTCCTTTTTTTTTAAAACGAACCCCCTTCCCATAAAAAAAAAATCCGGGGAAAAATCGTGGGAAAAAGAGCAATTGGAGCGAGAAGAATGTCCTGGCTGAGAAATCTGCGGAAGTGGTTTAAGGCCACGTCATCTGACCTGTTTAGGGCCGCAGTGTCCAAAATTAAGATAGCAATGATGATAGCCAACCTCCTGAAGGGAGACGGCACATGAAGAAGAAGACTCAGACCAGTAGATAAAATTTCAAAAATATTTTACCTTTCCTTCTTCTCACTTCTGTCCTTTTTTTTTTTCTAATTGCATTCGAGATCCACGCTTTCACTTGCAACTCATTTCTCGAATTAAGTTCTTTTGACCCAGATATAACTTTAGCAACTTCCTCTAAGCTGGGAAGTACACCTTCTGATATATTGTTTTCAAAGACTTTGTTGACAAACGAACTTTTCTTCATCACTCCATGACATCCTTTTAACATGACCAACAGGGGACACTAGAAAAATTGAAATATTTTCAACTTCATAAAACAAACAATGTTAAGTGACAACTATTCTGATAGGATAATATATTGCATAACTTCATTTGCCATTTTTTATTAATCTATTCCTCCATTGTATGAAAGTTAAATATTATAATTTAGTGTTACATAACCTGCGATAAAGACGATTGCATGATATTATACTACCTGAACGAACAATTCTGTTTTTCTTCATTGTACCACTTTTGTGAATTACATTTGTGATATTGACTTTCGAATACTCTCCAGAACTTTGATGATCTACAAATAAAGACCATTAATTTTCGAAAATTAATATTGTATTATTTACCTTCACAAATTTTGGATGGTCCAGGGTTTGAATATGTGTCAATCATAGAGTTTTGGTTCATTAGTTCTAAAATGAATAGAAATGTTCTGAAAACTAAACTGTAGATGGTTGAGAGCAACTTACCCTCTGAAGCCGCAATATCGGATGAAATTGGCGCATCCGATTCATCTGAAAAAAAGTTTTTGAATTTGATAGTTGATATTGTTGCTCAAGAATACTCACCTAATCCCTGAGCTTTCTCAAGTACGTGGGACATCCTCAGAATGTCTCTGGTAGCAACAGGTATGCGGTAATGGTTGTCGTGAATTTGCCTAGCATGACCTAAGAAATTGGCAAGGTCATTCACTTCAGTCTCCTTCATTTGAGTGATGTGAGAAATAGTCGCTATTTGTTTTCTGAGCTCGGTTCCCTCAGCGTAGTTGGAAATCTCGCGTTACACTGGTGAGCGAATTCCCGAAGTAACTTACAAGCATTTAAATGCTTGATACCTGTTGTACTTGGTACTCCAAAAAGGTAAGGGTTATAATCTGGAACCCCAGCTTCATTCCTATATTTTAAAAATATTTTAAAGCACTTCAATATTTCATCATTTAATAGAACGGGGACAACTTATTAATTTTTCTTTCCTCGTAATAAAAATCTGGCATTATTTATTTGCATTTTCTTCTCCTCTTCTGATAGAGATGCAAATAACTCTAGCATATTCGGATCGATTGTCTCATAAGCATTGAAGTCCTCTATTGTAGCTCGTTCTATTTCTCCAGCTCGTCTTCTATTGAATACCTGTATAGAACTCAATGTATATTTCGACAAATTCTCCCATGCATCTGCATCAAAACTTCTTTGGAGTAAGAACAGATATTTGCGTCTCTGCTCTTTTAAATGTCTGTTCAACGTTTTGATATCTTCTGTGGAAGGTAGTGTAATTTTTTTGTGTCTTCTTAGTTCTAGCTGGTTTTCCTCGACAGTCTTGTTGACTGCTGAAGGAAATTCCTCTGCTAACACACTTAAGAAGTCTTTAGTACGCTGTTGTTTTTTTTCTAAATCTCTTTTGATGTATTCATTAATAAGTATATTCCCACATTTTTTTAAAAGTGTTCCGCAGGCAGATGCAGTTGCAGGAGATTTATATCTAGTCAAATTGGGATTATATAATCCTACTTGATTTACAGCTGCGATAATGTCATCCATAAACATTGGATCAAACACAGATGCAAAATTAGTGACCAGCTTATTTATTTTTTTAATTTGTATTAGTAGGCGACCGACCAATCTTAGTTGTGATCGTATCATTTTATAATTGTGTTTTTGTCTATATCTTAGACATAACTTATTACCATATAAAATAGCCAGTTCGTCATATCTTATCATCTTAGATATAGCATCATCTGTCATGATAGGAAAAACTTCTTCTCGTAGTTCTTTACTTGCTCTTCTATGAATATTGCCGTGTAATAATCTTGATTTTATGAAGAGTGATTTTTCTCCTTTGATTACATTATTTCCATTACATCTGACGAAGTGCCTCCTCAAAGTAGTTTTAGCAAAAAAGCCTTTGCAGTTTGGGCATACTTTGTAATCCTGTGGTTTTCTCTTGTGACTCATATTAGGTCTTCTTGAAACATGTAAGTCTCCTTGGTTGAATCTTGTTGTATTGTAGACGAACATTCCTTTTTTTCGAATTACTTCAATTTTTTTGTTTCTTTCAGGACACCCTAAAACGAACCCAATCAAAATTTTTAGAATGCAACAAATTAAGAATTTTAAATCAGTTGACTGCTTTATGCTGCAATAACATCTTAAGAATTCTCAAACTGAAAAAGTGAAACCCACCATGAGAAAGGCGTTTTATTCCTAGTATTGGCAAGTGAAACATTGACGAAGGATGAATCAACTCTGTGGTAGTTCATATTAAATCTATAAAATGAAATATGGAAATTAATGTTTTGTTGTTTTTAGACAAATGATGTATTTCCATATTTCATTTTTACTAACGTTTTGAATATTGTCGCATTCATCATTTACTCGACATAATTAAGCCTATTTATTTTCATCATTATTGAAGAAAAATTATGTAGGTAATCATAAAATTGATACCTACCTTTTGGCAGTACACGTATTTCCTTAACTTCTCTGATTTCAGCATGACATGAATCTAAATGTCTAGCGAATTTACAAATAACTTTTTTGCAATAAACGCAGAAATATTTTTTACATTTTTCCTTAGACGATTTAACATGATCGATCTCTAGTTCTTGAGAAAAATTCCTTAAATTCATGTCATCATCCAATACCTAAAAGAGAAATTTTTTTAATTTTGAAAACACTCGATTGATAAATGAATTTCGAAGTAGATATTCGATGAAATATGTTAATCTTGGCTATAAACGTGGAGTAATCACTGTTTTGAAATTATGAGACGACACTATTGATATTAATAACTGAATTATTATTCGTATTGACTACTACAAAAATAACACAAAAAAATCTCACAACTTGTAAATTTGTGAATCGCCTCTTATATGGTGTTCGATGAATAATAATTGTTGAAACTGCATCTGTCATTTTATATTATCGTATATCTATATTAGTCCAGTCAATGACCATTTTCCCGTGTATTTATCCCATACAGCACCGATTTTCATAAAAAATTGGATTTAGGTTCTACTTACCATCTACTTCAAAGTCTACCCTACGCCAGGGGTTGATTTTTCCTTGGGCGTGGATGCCACCCCTTCTTGGGGGTGAAAAATTTTTCATTGAAAATAACTACGGAAATCAATACATTGACTAATTCTAAGCAACTTTTGCTTCATGAAGCTTTTTCTGAAAGTCAATTCTTTTCCACTTATTCGCGAGTGAAATTGTCGGATTTCAAGCAAAAAACACGTTTGCAGATTCTTTCTCGCGAATAACTGGAAAAATATGCATTTAATCGAAAACAACGTAGAAAGCAAATTTATAGCCTATAAAAAAACAAAGAAAATCGTGTATTTATGATGTATGCAGGCCCAATAAAAAAGAAATTATTGCTTTTTGAAAGTTGCTTGGTATTTTCAATCGCTAAAATGGAAAGTTTCTACGTACAACAACCAAAAACCAATGCATGTTTCAGGGAAAACTCATGAAACTTTTTTTAAAGTCCTTTGAAAAATCTTTATTTTTATTTTTTATGAAAGTTTCTATCATCAAAACTAAGCGAGTTATGAAGAGAAAAATGTCGATTTCTATATATTCGTTGGAAAAAAATAGTGAAAATCTCACCCTCTTCCACCCCATTAAAAAAAAATTGTTGCCACTTTACAATTCACTTCATTTATGTTTCTATAATACGTTCTGAGTGTTTGACCAGTTTAAAGTACTTCTTTTTGAAAAAAACTGATTTTGAAGAGAGAAAAAATTTTTCGTAATTTAGCGATAAATCACATTTTCTTCAAAATAACTCAAAAACTGTTAATGATACGCAAAACTTTGTGGAGTACAAAATTGTAGGGTTTTCTTATTCAAAAATTTTGGCGTTTCATTTTTTGTGTAGGATAAAAATTGGGTAAGATATGGCCATTTAAAGCTTGCATGTGTTCGCGCAAAGTACTTTTTTTGAGCCCTTTTAGCATAAACCTTTTTAAAAATAAAATCATTGATTTAGATAAGCTCATAGCTCTTAAAAAAACCTACAAAATGCTTTTTTGAAAGACTTGATTGCTTAAAAACTAAGCGAGTTATGGGGAAAAAACCAAAAGCACATTTTTGTAGAAATTAGAATATGTATATAGTATATTGATAAATACACATAGTGGTAAATACCAATCAAGTTTCAACAAGCAATAATTCCATTTGCATTTGGTCAGAATACATTATAAATACACGATTTTATTTGTTTTTTTATAAGCTATAATTTTGCTTTCTACAGGTTTTTCGATAAAATGCATATTTTTCCAGTTATTCGCGAAAAATAATCTGAAAACGTAGTTTTTTTTTGCCTGGAAAACGACAATTTTACTCGCGAATAAATCAGAAAGTATTGACTTTCAGAAAAAACTTCATAAAACAAAAGTTTCTTAGAATTTGTCAGGTCATTGATTTCCGTACTTATCTTTAATGAAAAATTGTTCAATCCCAAGAAGGGGTGGCATGCACCCCCAGAGAAAAAGCAACCCCCGGCATAGGGTAGACTTTGAAATAGATGGTAAGTAGAACCTAAATCCAAATTTTCATACAAATCGGTGCTGTATGGGATAAATACACAGTTTACACTTTTTATACCGTCATTGACTGGACTATATACTATATAGAACAGAATAAAATACTTATTAGAAACAGATAAACAAATTATGTAATATTGGCGAATCGAAAATAAACTTAAAAAATGACCTAACAAATAGGGTAAGTATTCCATTTGAAAAAAAAATTTTTAACATAATATACTAGATTTCAGAAAACGATTAAGTATGCCACTAAACTTCCATTTCAGATGTCTATTGAAAGTACCCTGAGTATATTTTTTTATGCTTTCAAGAATATAAAATAATTCGAGGTATTAATTTTCATAAATCGCTTGGAATGTTGTAAACTAAGTAATTAATGGAAAAAACCTGTATACATTTGGAAAAATAGATAGCTTAGACACAAACTGTTGTTTCTCTGTAATATCTTTTCAATTGATTTCCTGCAAATCCATCGAATATAATATTTAATACAACTAAATAACATTAATATTTTATGGGACTATGGACAAATTATAGAAAATTAGATATACTAGGTATATATTCTAACCTGAGGTTCTATTTCTCCTTCGATTGCCTCTAATTGGTAGTCAGCACTTTTATTGATTCCTAAGTTCAAATTTTCTGAATCCTCTGCAGCATTTTTTTGGGCAGTCTCTTTCGAACTATTATTTGATATCTGGAAAAGACATTAAAGATGGGTGGGGTGACAAAATGTATAATAATTAACAGAAAAAACATTGATAAAAAAATTTATAAAACATGTGCAGATTTCAATTTCTAATGTATCCTATATCCAAACTTAGTATGGAAATTAAACTACATAATTCCTTAATATAGTCCTAAAACAATCACTTAAAACAGGATTCATTAACTTTATGTATTTGAATGTAAGGAAGCTTAGATTTCAAGTAGTCTCCTGAAGTTGACATCCAGTTGAATTTTTCAATATATGTATATCATTTAAAAATTAAAATAGAGAATATGTATTGATAGGTATACAAATTTCAATGCCTAAAAGCGAACATATTTTTTTCTAATTTAACCATGTTCAACAATAGACGCAAAATAACTTATTGTATTATAATTACCTTTTTTAACACTTGTTCAATTTTTGAATAGTTGGTGCTATCTCCAATTGCTTCTGGTATATAATCAGGGTCATCACTATCCATATCAGGAATATCTGAATGGGAACTTTCTTCTTCAAAATTGTTCAGTGAGTAATTATTCAAATCCTAAATAGAAAATACATTTAATCAATCTTATTTTAAATAGAATATCTGAAGTGATCCTAATTATGCTGTTCTGAATACTGAGGCTCAATATAATTTTATCTGTGAAAAAAAATATTTTTGGATCCTAAAAACTATTCTGGAATGATCATTCATGTAGCTAAAATGCCCAAATAAGTTTCACTTTAATGACACCAAAAAGCTAGACTTGAGTATAATTAATACGGAAAAATCTTAAATGATGAGAGAAAAAAAGTACTACTAGTTATGCAGATTATTTCCTTGGAAATTAGGTATATTACCTTTGATGATTCGGATTCAATTCCCACTTCAGGTTTTGCATCTAATATATTTTGTTCCGGCTCCCAACTGTTACTTGATCTGGGATATCCCATCCACTTGATAAGATATTCAACATTGCCCTAAAAAAAGTTAATCTCACAGGACATGCACTAAACTTACAGTAACTAATAAAAAACGAATGACATAATGAAATATAAATTTAGGAATTACACTCACCTTCCTAACACGTTTTTTCAAAATTTTTTCAACCTGATAAATCTTCTCATCCATTTTTTATTCCAATTATAATTTTTAACAGGACACAATATAAACTATGTGAAACACATTGATTAAATGAGATCATAAAATTCTGACCCCTGTTTATATAGACAATCGGATAGACCACCCGCGAGTTCACGCGGTAGCTGCCGCATCGCGCGTCGGCGACCCTTGACATACGCCGAAAGACGAATACCGCCTTTGAAGTTTCTTTATGAAACAATACAAGAGCCGCTGGCGCCGATATTTCATTTTTGTTCAATTTTTTATATCACTCATTCAGCACTAGCCTATAGCTGAGTTGTGGATGGGGTGAAAAAAAAATTGATTCAGATACTCTCTGTTACAAACTATATGAATTATACAAGGGTTCAAACTCCCCTAAATTATTATTATTAGAAAATTAGCGAGAGACCGCTAAGCCGATTAACTCGCACATAGCAATGTCCAATACAGTTCCACTTTTTTGTTTTTGTTATATTTATACCGAAATGAATTTCTATATAGAAAATAACTCATAAATTCTTTTAAAAAAAGATTGAATTCAATTAATTATAATTATCGAGCTGAATTCGATTTATCCGCTTCAAAACATAAAATTGGCAAAACTGATCATTCATATAATTCGAAAGGTTTTTTCGGGGTATTTTCGGGGAAGTACCTTCATTCGTTCATATAAACAAGCGAATTTGTTTTGCCAATTAATGCACAGAAGCACTTCAGGAAGTCCCTCGAACGTGCATTCTGGTAGATAAGGGAATAAGCTTGGAGAATAAATGCCCCAAAAGACTTTCAAGAAAGTCCCTAACGGGGTACATTTTCAGCACTGTCTTCAGCAATGAAAAAACCAAATTTCTGTTCAACATACTACCAATTTATTATTTTACTAATCAACTTCGTTAAAAATTCATCGAAGAAGATTTCAATACAAAATTCACTGAAAAATTAGAAATTTTGTTTTTTGTCCAATATGCCGATTTAATTATAAAATGAATTGTTGAGAATATCAATTATATTTATTATGCATATCTTTATGAGTACCTTGATGTATAGAAATAATTTTTATGATTGTTTTGAGAAAACGTATTGAATTTACGACGAATATGAAACACTTTTATATTGCCTTCTGCTGAATCTAATTTGTAGATAAGGTTACCATATATATCCTTTCAGTTATCAAATTCATGTTTTCTATATTTAAAATATATTCTGGCAAGTGAAGGTTATGTATATTATATACTTTTTTTTTAAAGAGGTGGGACGTGTGCCCACTCACACGCTCGACCTCCGTACAATGTTGGCTTCGTCAACTCTGGACATTTAGCCATCACTTACATCTAACACCCAAGAACACGGTGGGAATCGAACCCACCAACTCCATCTACGCTACGAAGACGGCATAGCGTTACCTAAACCGCTCCGCCACGGTGACTCCCGAAATACTTCATTTCCAAATTATTGAACTTATGCCGAAATGATGCTTTTCAATTTATATTTACTTTCCATTAATTATTATAAATGAGAAACTCACTCCGCAAATTATTATACTAGTTCCGTATACGTCACTGTATAAATCGTACGGTCTCATGTAAGACGCCGCTGTGATATGGCCAGCTCAATGAGGGATTAGATTTTGTAATGTAATTTTACTATTTATACCATATTTTCCTGATTACATAGGAAATATCAAAAGTATGAAGCAGAGATGATTTCATTGAATTTAAAATATTATTATTTTGTTATTCTACTGTTTTGAATAATACTTTTCTGCAATTTTATTTCTTAATTGGAATATCATTTCAAATGTTATTATTTTAATTTACGAAGGATTTTTCCATTTTTCAGCTTTTCTTGGCTAGTAGGTACGTTTCCCGAGTAGTAACAATTGAAAATATAGAGCGAGATAGTCAAAAGAAAAAGAAATTGCATTTAATTAATTTTTTCAACATTTATATGGTTACTGTACCTAAGTCTTGTGAAATTTCCTATTAAGAATTAGATATCTCCATTTTTAGTAGTATTTTTACTAGTAATGCCACTAGAGGTCAAATTATTTCCGGAAATTTTTTCGAGATCATGAATATTTTGAAAATTTTCCGATTCGCAGAGGAGGGAAATTTTCTGAAAATATTCATGAGCGAGAAAAAATTTCCGGATATTAATTTGACTTCGCTGGGTATTCGGTAAGAAAATTCTACAACGAATTTAATGTGTTTTGCAGTTTCGGTAATCGCCATGTAATGGCTTTTCAGCCTGCCCTTTAAGATATTGTTTTCTACTCATTGTAGTTACACGGTTGTGCAGTTTTATAATGAAATATATTAAATTTTTGTTTTTTCTTATTTACTTCGGGCTACTACAAGTGGTAGAAAAATATAAGTTTTACAGATATATACCTACAGAAACAGATTATATAATAATATTCAGTTTGTCTTCACACCAATTTTCTGTTAGCCTATAAACTGTTGATTACTACTGATTGGAGTAGATCAAAAGTGCCATTATGGGACGAAAAATATAATATTCTAGTTTTGGTAATTGGTAATTTCTACCCATTGTAGTAGCATAGGAATACCATTTCAAGATAGGAAATAGTATATTCTTCAATTCTACATAAGTTTTTGAGTAACTGAAAATGGTAGAAAATTGTTTTTTTTTGCCTCAAAAATGGTCTGTTATTGCGAACGTCAAAAAATTTCCAGTATAGTTCGCTGTTGGATAGGTATCCAACGAGAAAAAAATTTCTACTAAAATAGCTCCGTTGCCATGGTGATCTGTCGAAATAACGTATTTTGATTGGTTCAAAATTACAGCTGCGGAATTTTCACAGAAAAAAATAGGCTATTGCAATGTAGAGATTTTATGTTGTACACGCCATGTACTTCGCAGTAAGGCAGACATGATCTTCTATATTTAATTCTCACTACAAGTATCTTTCCTCATACGAAAAAATACGACCTTATTGGACGAGGTCTGTTTACAACAGAATACATTGTGGAATTATATTATTAATTATTCAAATCTATATGAATGTATCGAAAGCATGATTAATCAAAACAATTTATACACGTTTCTTAAAAATTACAATAATATTTGACGCACGTTCCGGTGAGACTGCACCTTTTTCAGATGCTGAGTACAATATAGATAAACTGTTTTCATTAACCATAGTTTTAATATGTTCGATTTATATCAAGTAGGTACCTATCAACCTTATCAATTCAATACTTCATGAGTGTATTCATATAATAGAGAGAACATTTTTTTGAAAGGACGTGTTGAATTTCTTGCAATATAAAATAGAGCAATATTCTGTTGAATGAAATTAAATTTGTAGATACAACAGACTGTCTTATAACTCTCGGAAAAATACACAACAAGGAAACACTAATTAAATGACGTGCTCAACTGCATTACTGCAAATTATATTGATATACTTATAACTGACACAATTTATTCATTATTCAAAAATTTTGGTTGAAATATCAAATACATTTGGAATTTTTTTTAAATTAGTCTAATAATATTATACCTTATATGGTTTAAAATAGATTGTTGACTTTTTGGCGGCAAGTAGCTGGAATAAGGGACCACCCAGTTCACGCTGTACCTACGTTATCGCATGTCGGCCGCCCTTGACATACGCCGAAAGAGGAATACCGCCTTTGAGGTGTTTTTTTGCCACAAAACAAAAGCCGCAAGCGCCGTTTTTTTATGTTCAATTTTTGATATCATTATTTCAAGACTAGCTACAGGCCAGGCGACAGGGTGATAAAATCATTCAAAGCCCTAAAAAAATGACTCCCGTCCCGCTCTCCGTGATACTGCAGATTTTTGGTAATAGTGTTTTCTTTGTCGTGCGGCTAAAGTGGTCCAATATGAAATTGAAGGTGATAAAATTCTGTACAAAAAATTTATGTACCATTTTTTTATGGGACTTATGGTTTCGAAGCAGTAGCCCCGCGAAGTTGTGTGATTTTTGACAAATGCAGTAAATATCGATTTTAGCTCACCAAATTCAACTCTTCTCCCGTTCTGCTTACGTCAACAATTTGTTCTTTTATTTTTTTACGTCCTGCGACGATATCGATATCGAGGAAGATAATTTCGACGTTGATGACGAGATCGACGAGCAGTTGGAGCATTCAGAGATTGAGTGATATTTTATCGACAATGAGAGTAGGATTGAAGAAAAAGTGATCACTGCTGAACCATGTTATTTTTTTTAAATAATAATTTTTTGTAGACAACAAAATAGCGAAAATTTTTTTTTCAAAAATAATGAATTTCTCTATTTGTTTAAAAAAAATTAATAAACAAATTACGTGAAAAATTCATAACCTATGTTCATTACTGCCATTGTTTAATATGAAAACAGACATAGCCAAATATTAATTGAAAAAAAAAATTTAATCAACAGTTTTTAGATTTTTAATTTCTCAATAGTTATAAAAAATCATAATTAACAAATTAATAAACTTTTATGAAAATTTATCGCAAGATCTTATGAAGTATATATATCAAAAGGGCTCCACGAAGTTTAAAATTTTTAGGTCAATTATTTATACCTTTCATCCCATTGTTTATGCCAATGGAGATTGGAAAAAAAATTGTTTGTTAACAATTGAATAACTTTTTAAAAAATGGTGTTTAAACTTTTTTTACTTCAGGGCCCGATTTTTTCAAGCGTTCAACGTCAAATTAATATTATAAATAATGGAGATAGAGTTCCGGGAGTTAGGACTTTTTTATTGGAAATTTCTTCCTCCTCAACGGGCTTTTCTCAAAATTGCTTAAATATTAATATTTTTCGAGTTATTAAAAAAAAACGAAATATCACTTTTTTTTCATCTTATTTTGTTAATAACAATTGCAATTTTTCACCTGCACCAAAGTCCTTCAAAAACAGTTTTCTAGAGGTGATTCCGAATCGAATGAGCCATCGCTCATATTTAGGTCCTTTTTCTCGATTTTTCAAGTTTTTGAACTTGTTGACTAGACTATGTATATTTATCAAACTCAATGAAAATTTGCAGAATTATACAGGAAGTCATAATCTAATTTATATAAAATTTTCGTGTCACTGTGTAAGTAGGTACGTAATTGAACTCCTCCAAAACGGCTCGACCGATTTTCGTGAATCTTAGCGTGCATATCGGCTAGGTTGGAGTACCGGACATCTATTTTTCATTCCCCCAAATGTTAAGGGTGGAACCCCTAAATTTTTTTATATTTTTTTGGACAAAATATTTTGTTTTTATTTTTTTATGATACAGCATACAAAAATACATACAACCCTAAATTTTCACCCCTCTACGATCAACCCCTATTTTTTATTTATCAATTGAAAACTTTGATTTTTTTTGCAAGAATTTTTATTTTGTCATGAATTAGAATAAAAAATTTCATATTACTCTCAATTTTTCACCCCTCTTTGATCAACCCCTATTTTTTATTTGTTAATTTAAGACTTTAATTCTTTTGGCACGACTTATAATAAATTTTTCACCCCTCTACGATCAACCCCTATTTTTTATTTGTTAATTATAAACTTTAATTTCTGGCAAGATTTTTTTTATTTTGTCATGACTTCATATTACTATTATTTTTTACGATCAAGCCCTTATTTTTCCATCGCGATCAGATTCGCAATAGGGTTGCAAGATGGCAATCGAATATAATAATTATAGTACGATAAATTCTTATTCAGAGTTTATAATTTAAATTTCCTTTAATTATGATTCTTTTCTCAATTGATCTCCCGCCCTCTCCGGCCGATAACTGATCAACTATCAATCGATCAGTTATCCCCGTCAGGTGTCTACCGTTGTCACCACTCATCCGGCAAACATTACGGACGAAGCCGGTCTCCTGTCTTACTCAGTACTCACTATTCATTTTTCAGCCATTTTTTGTATCAATCGTGACTGTTATACGTATTATTTAAATTTTTCTGTGCAACTCTCATGTTAATGTTACTCTCATCGTAAATTTATCATTAATTTAATTTTATTTTAGTTTTCGGATAAAACATTTTCTTATTATTTTTTCATAATGTGACATTGAAAAATACATACAACCCTAAATTTTCACCCTTCCAATACCAAGCACGATTCTTATGAAAAATTTTGTGCATATTTTGTAGGTCTGAGAATCTTCCACCAACCCCTATTTTTAATAGCGATTTTAATATTGATTTTTTGTCGAAATTTTTGTTTTTTATTTTGTTATGATACATATAACTCAAAATTTTTACCCTTCTACCATCAACCCCTATTTCAAAAATTCGAATTAATCTCCAACTCTCAACGGTCGATAACTGATAAATTATCAATCGATCAGTTATACCCGCCAGGTGTCTACCGTTATCGCCTCTCACCCAGCAAACAGCACGAAGTAGGGATGAGAACGAAGCCGGTCTCCCGTCTTTCTCTCACAATGAGCTATCTCTCAGTCTCTACACTAATGCCATAATTAGTTGTAAAATTATAGATTTATGATCTATATTTATATAGCTATCAGAAAATGTAATTCAAAATATAATTGTTAATTTGATAGGCTGTATAAAGTGTAAAAATACCACATCCCCACAAACTTATAATACGTTAATTATTTTTTAATTAACTGAAATATTGGTTTTTAGAAATAATGTATTTGGCAGAACAAAGTTTGCCGAGTCAGCTAGTTTAAAAAATGTTTTGGAAAATTACCATTTTCGAGAACCACCCTGTACCTCTGAAACCATCAAAAACTTGATATTTCATTTTCACTTTCAATCAAAATAAATTTCATTCAAATATTGAAAATAATTTGTCACGTTGACGACAGTTCGGGGACCTACTAGTACCTAACCTGCACTTCGGGGACTGCTTTTCGGGGACGTCCCCGAAATCACCATGAAGTCCTCAAACTGTATGGTGGATAAAATGTTTCGTCCCCGAAGTGACCGATAGACATATATATATATATATATATATATATATATATATATATATATATATATATATATATATATATATATATATCAATAAAAGGAAAAATCATAATAATTTATATATATATATATATATATATATATATATATATATATATATATATATATATATATATATATATATATATATGCAGAACAACACTACCCGTTCTAGATAAATAATAAAATGAAATGAAAAAAAAAATCTTACCAAAGTTATTGTTTCTTTGATTTCACGTTCCACTAAATTATTATATCTCAACATTTTCATCTTGTTAGCAGAAATTATCAACCTCATGCATTTCGAACCGTGAATCCGTCTGAAGTCAATCATTCAATATGAAAATTCACGAAACTCGCTTTTTCTCCGAAACTACCAAATTTAGGCCAAAAATTAACGAATAAATACACCCA
>JARQZK010004787.1:0-14896 GCA_030704885.1 Cynegetis impunctata
AGATAAAATGATAAACAAGAAACGTAGTCAACTAGCGTACAACAGCATATATCCTCAATTAAAAGTAGAAAAATCGGAAAAATTCACATCATTAACATATTTTGGTCCTCTAACAGAAAAAGTTGCTAATGTCATACCTAAATGTAATATTAAAATTGCTTTCGAACATAAGACAAAACTCTCAGGATTTTTATTCAATGCCAAAGATATCAATTCAAAATTTGAAAGTTCAGGAGTTTATAAGTTGATTTGTCCTGTATGTAAAGGAGTATATATAGGTCAGACTGGTCGATCGTTCAAGACAAGATTTAAAAACACCAACAATCTTTTTTGAAAAATAAAACGGATTCAATGTTTTCAAATCATTGCCGTGAAAACCACCACCCATTTCCACAAATAGATAATTTTAAAATCATGCACAAATTACCGAAAGGAACCAAACTTACTTACTTAGAATCATTAGAAATTTTTAAACTCAATCATAATGCAAAAGATACCTTGCTGAACGACCAGATTGACCTGATATATTCTCCTATATTTAGTGTATTCAAAAAATAACGACTTTTCTAAGAACATTGTATTGTACCAATTTGGGAAATTCACTCGATTAGCCCCTCTTGAAATATGTTCCTCTTGTCTATTTAGGTACCTGCAATAATTATTTCCCACCCGTAAGCGAAAATCTATAATTTTGTATTCAGTTTTTAACTCAATCTGCCCGATGATGGTCTAGTGACCGAAATTGCAATCGCAGTGTTATATTTTTAGAAATATTTTGTGATAATAAACGTAGTAAATTCAAATTTAGTTTTGTTCATCATGTTAAATTATCACGTAGTAACGACGGATTCCATCAACTATTTTTTGTGTTTTAGTTGAACCATTCTTGTTCATTTTTCATTCCAAATAAAGTTGAATTCATTAAGTGATTTGCTTTTAATTGCTAGTGGTTATAAATAGATAACTTTACTTTTTTTCGACTAGATTTTCAGCAACAACTAGATATCTCAAGTTTTTGATCAAATTCTGCAAATATATAAAACCTGATTGTCTATAAAATTGACTAAATATAATTTGATATGCAACATCTCTCTATGCACATAAAATATGTTTGACTGCTTAAAGGTTGTATTTTTTTAAAAGAAATACCGTTTTGAAAATTGAAGAAGAATTTATCTGTGCAAAAATGTTCAATATTTTTCATTGTTTATTCATGTCCTAAAAAGTCACTGTACTTGATAAGGTTCAAGTAAAATCCAATACCTGAATAAAGGAATTTCAACACTCTATTTAAGTAATTTAACTCATCAGACGAATGTTCTGATACTGTGTAGCGTTCATTAATCAATAATTATAATATTCTCATCAAATGTAGAGAACCCTGATTAAAAGCTCTAGTTATGTATGATAATATTTTAGATGTGCGTTTTCATTTACAATAGAACGCATCAAATATGTTATAACTATCATCGAAGTATTTTTCGCAAATATAATTATAAAATAAATTATTTCTGTACGTTACCTAAATTGTCTATAATTACATATTATTTCGAAGCAAGAAAATTTCAAACAAGTTTATAGAAAATTCAAGAATAATAATGAAATAACTATTCAAGAAGTCATTAGCGTTTTATTTTATTGAAATAAAAATTATTCTTATGATTTTCTTTTTTTAGAGAACCACATATCGACAATATTTCAAAAATTATTTAGGAATAACAAATATGAAATAAAATTTTTAACAACCTGTATCTCATATATGAACGCCTTGCTTAAATGAACTTTCCACCTTATGAATAAATAAGGAATCGTCCTATAAAATATAGGACACTTATTAAATAACACCCTGTATATCTTACCTTATCTACAATAAGTATCTCGACGATGGAAGGTATGGCATTCTGCCAACATTGGCCAACTGGTTGAAAACGAGCGATAGGAAATACTGGGACACAATACGCTAAGGGGCTTATCGAAGCGATATTTTTTTCTTTATACACATACAGGTAAAGCCTCTCTTCTAATGAAGTTTTAAGTAACATGGTTGCAGAAGCTTTGGTATGTGATGTATTGATTTGAAAAGAATTTCTCTGTGATGCCTAAGAACATCACATGGAAACTGAACAAGATTTATTGTTCCCCTTTCTCCGCACTCCAACATAGGGTCGTTATAGTGGTCCGCGGACCTCTTGGGGTCCGGGGACCTAGTTTAAGGGGGTCGGCGAAGGTGACAGCAAAAAACGAGTTTGGAAACTATGTAGTTAAGTTCATTAACTTTATTAAAGCCAGGCTGTTAATTTCCCGAAATTTGAAACAATATGTAAAGAAGCTGGCAGTGACCATTTTCAACTTCTTTTACTTACTGAAATGCGTTGGTTGTCTAGAGGAAGAATTTTAACTTGGAAGGAAGTAAAACTCATAATTTGCACACATGCGGAACCTGCCTATAAGTTTTTATGAATATTTTCCAACTTCAAGTGAAGGAGATTGGTGGATTAGAAATCCATTTGCTTTCAACGAAATTGAAAAAAATGGAGATATCTCTGAGAAACTAGAAGATCAGCTCATTGGCCAATCGTGCAGCGCATCTAAAGGAGGATGTTTTGAGGAAACATAACCTAACCTAACCTAACCTGCCTATAAGTTTTTATGAATATTTTCCAACTTCAAGTGAAGGAGATTGGTGGATTAGAAATCCATTTGCTTTCAACGAAATTGAAAAAAATGGAGATATCTCTGAGAAACTAGAAGATCAGCTCATTGGCCAATCGTGCAGCGCATCTAAAGGAGGATGTTTTGAGGAAAGATCCAATTTTGTGTTAAAAAGAGTTTCGACTATAAGGGGCTTTCTGGAAAGGCATTGTGACATTTGGTTGCCTTTTGCACAACATATTTATGCGAACAAACATTCTGCGTTTATGTTTTTCTTAAGACCAAACATAGTCTCGACGTTACTCCGGATTCAGGAATAAAAATTTCAAAATCAGATTTCATTGTGCACAATTACGCCAATAAATAATTTTTTCTAGAACTCGTTGTTTGGTTCTTCATATATTATAATTTTTCTTCATGTTTTATTTTGAAAAAATATCATAATTTGTTTTAAATAATATGTCATTTTTTATATACCTACCTATCATTTAATGTTTTTAGTTTTTAAGTTGAAATAACACTATAAATAATGCTTTTAAATAAGATAATCATTCGATATATGTATTTCATTTTCATTGTTTGGTTGTGGTCCGCCAAACATTGGACCAGGAGTTGAAGTAATTTGGGAACCACTATTTTATACAGATGATCTGGGCAGATTGCGTGGCCACTAAATCGATTAATGACTCGAATAAAATCTCTCGTTACATCATGGGAATTGAATGCCAGTATTTATCTACTTGAATATGTTCAAACAAAGGATTTTTTGGAGAACAGCATCCAATGGATGCATAATGACGACCATTTTGTTTGTTTTGAAAGGTTTGTTCCCAGTTCACCTGGAGGCAATGGACGCCTATGCGTATAGAAGAAACTGCTCAGGATTGACCGAAATAGTATATTATTTCATAAGGAGGAGAAGTGTCACTTTTCATGAAAAGTCACTTCTACTCCGAATGAAATATGTTATTTTATTTTCAAACATTTTGAAATTCATAAAAATCTGAATATCCATTTTTGGATTGATTCACATTTACACACATAATTCTATCCATTTAGGGGAGACCGGCTACAAAAGTAACATTTTATACTTTCGCCTTCGTTTCTCGTTAGGTGTTATTATTTCGGTAAAATTGATATAGCCATACATAAATTCCGTTTATGTTCTATACATTAACATCTTAAATTACCTCATTATTGTGTTTTTTGCATGAATCACAGAAACTTCAAAAAAATTTGTCATTTGTTACTTTCGACCACGTTGGCGTGCCGAAAGTAACACGTTGTGGGGCGAAAGTAACAAGGCAAAGGGGTTTGTAATGAATATGATATGACATATTTAATCAAACAAATATTTATTGGAAAATTCAGTGTCAGTCTTCTCTATTCAGACTCGCAATTATGGCACACATAATTCATTGACGCATTCAGTACCTATGAGACCACATTTTGCATTCGAAACAATGTAAACTTTGCTCATTCAGTCGACCATTCCTAAAATTATCTAAACAAACGAGGTAGAAGCAATCTTCGTCGTCAAATTTATTTTCCTTGTCTACAACTGCGCTAGAATTTCTAGCTTAAATTTTTTTATATATCTATGCAATGTAACATGGCAGACATTCAATTTTTTTGCTATGGCTCCAATTTTTTCACCATGATTAAAATGCTCTTCAGCCACTTTTCTATAGACTTTAATATTAGTTGTTATTCGTGCGGTGGTTATTATGCGTTGTCGCGGCATTTTGTTGAAATAAACACACATACATAAAAAGTTTACTTAGAGTAAATCGATACGGGGACAAAAGTAACATGTTACTTATGTACTCATAGGGCTGCGTTACTTTTGTACCCTACAGAATTTTTGTTAGAACATGAAAGATAACCTTGAAACGGAACATGCTAGACAAAAACGAATTTAAGCACTGTAAAATCAATCTAATCGAGTATCAATATGCAAATATTCAGCTTAATATCATCCCTTTAATACTATATAAACATTAAATAAGTAAACGTCAAAAAATTCATTTTTGATATGTGAAATCATGTAGCGTCCTCTCACCCGATCTAACAGTGCGTGGCGCGAGCGGCGATTGAATGCAACTGAAGGTGGCGCCACTGGCTATCACCTGACAGCAGCTAAGTGGTGTTTTGACAATTCTTTAAACCTACAGAGCTTTTGTTACTTTTGACCCGCCGTTACTTTTGTACCCGGTGTCCCCTACGATCGTTATGAATTATGGAACATTTGCCTAGTTACGGTTGCCACGCAAAATTGATTCTGACAGATATAAAGTAAAATAATATATAGTTATAATTCGCAACCTGGTGAGAAGTGGTTGAAAGTGAAAATGATGTTTGAATTGGAGAATTTTTTGTTCATGGTTACCAATTCATCTTTGGCGGAGAAATAGAACTTTTCTATGATCCTGTCAATCGAGAAATGATGTTATTATTGTACGTTTGAAAATAAAAGATATTTTTGTGTAATTATTGCAATACCCAAAACTCGTTATACCCAAATGATACACATTTAATTTTGTCATTCAATTTCCAAATGAGCCTTATATTCAATAGTTAACTGAACTAAGAATCAATATATAGTAGGTTATTTGATTTGAAAAAAAAAGAGTTTTGAGTGTGTGGCTTTAGTTTTGTGGAGAAAAAGTTGTGATACGTTGCATATGAAAAATAGACCGAATATGTCGTGATAGCCAAAATATGAACTCGACAAAATTTGTCGAAAATTAATTATACTTTGATTTGAAGTGTATTTGAAGTTGCCTAGCAGTATATTCGCTCCTTATTGATTGTTTGTTATGATTAGAATAGCTTGGGACTGAAACGTTCAGCATGAAGGCATGTCATTTTTTTTTTTTGGAAAGTGTATTGTAAACGACGTTTTTCGGGTAACTGGCTCAATTTGTTGGTAGTTATTATAAGCAATTTTTACTGTAGTTAAGATTAGTAAACGATTGTTTTTACTTGAAAATTGCTTTTAAATTATTTTATTTGGAAAATGATAGCGGAAATTTATCAAAAAAGAAAACCCTAAAAGCAAAACCAAACTATTTAAAATTAAAAAAAACCTGATCCTACAAATATTAAAGCGTATCATGCTCCGAAGATTAAGCAATTTCTGTTAGATAATATGTAATTGCTTCTGGTTACCCAGATCGTTGTCCAGCAATATTTGAAGAAAATGGGTCTGATGCTCGCCATGGATGGGTATTAACAATGGTTCCAGCTGAAAAAAACACTTAGCAATGACCCGACATAAGTCTGAGGACCTACTAACATTTGACAGAAATTGATAGTGTACAGGAGCTGCTTAGACTAGATGAGAATCGATATATAATTTCAAATTTTCAATTTCTGTCAATTTTCTTGATTCTTTTTTCAACAATCTAGTTCTGTAGTAATAAACTCAAATTCTGACATAAGTAAATATTATAATTATTCCATTATATCGGTTTTTTAGTCCGAAATTTTGAAAGTGAGTCAAAGTCACCCAAGATTACGGTACTATAAAATAAGAGAATTGTAAACTCTCAAAAAAAGTTATCAAAGTAGATATGCCTCTGGTGTTGCTCGTTTTCGCAATAATTAGATATTATATTATTATGAATTAGATTATCTACTTATAAAAAATATAAGAATTCTTTCACACATGGAAATATATCGTTATATGTCCACAGTTGATTCCGATGGAAAATTAAATTGTTATATAATCAAAAAATGCAACAGATAATATAAAAGTGTGTTACTGAGGGTGGGCGTAATAAAAGCGTTATGCAACTGTCAGCTAAACTGAAGACATCTTGAAAGTGATTAAGAATAAATCCACTTCATCTTAAGACCGATATTTTATTGACATTTTAATTGAATTATTGAGCCGAATATAATCATTTCCTGAAGAAATCGAGCTGTCCGAAACAGTGGGGGACTTAGGGAGTGTATCGGAAAGTACTTAAACGACGGAATAACTGGATTCAATCTAGTCAGCAATTCTCTCCAGAGCAGGGTTATTGTGTTATGTGTTAAAAATTTCAGAATGAGGTATGTAGTCTTTTTTTATGGATAATTCATTGAATTCACTTTCTACTTATACAAATTTTAAAGTCTGAAAGGCTAATAAGTTTTAGTTTTCCAGATTATTATAATTATCAAAATAGAATCCAATAATTGAATTTTCAAACTAATATTAATTTAGACTTCATTTTCAATATATGGAAACACATATTATCATATAGTAAAACCATAAAGATAAATATTATATTTCTTTTATTCTTCTTCTTCAATCTTAAAGATATCACGAGTACTCATTTGTAAATTCAAGAAGAAGTGATTCGTCAATTTTTCTTCTTCAGTATACATTACAAAACAAAACATATGGCCACTTGTTTCATTTCTCTCTCAAGTATGTGTGAGAGGTCGGGCTACTTGACTTATGGGGATGTATAGCCGCCAGATCAGAATACTACATACAAGTGCAATAAGGGTGGCAAAACAAATGGAAAATTGCGAGTTTTCCCTTCTTCCCAGTATGTGTAAGAAACGCGGGCTTTGAGTTTTGGGAATGAACTCCTTCAGCCTGATCAGAGGCAGTCCTTGAACTTTTCAGAGTATAATACTGGCTCAGCATTCGTAAGTTTGCAAGCAGTGACTTACTTCACGCCATGAGAAGACTTCCGAGAAAAACTTAGGGCAGACCAGTGAATCCCTGGGTTTGAACCCGAGTCCTTCCGAATACTAGCCATCGTACCTAAGCACTTGGCTAACTAGCTCGGTATAAGGATAGATGAGTCCGTATAATTAGGGAAGAGGGTGAGGTGGGGGATGAATACTGACCCAGCATTAATCCTGGTAAGTTTACAGTGACTATGAGGAAACCTCTAAGAAAATCTTATGGTGGACCACTCAACCCCAAAGTTGGATTCCATAATTTCCAGAATTCTAATCACCAGTAATTCGTAGGCTAGTGTTAATGTTTTGAGAGTTTTTAGTACTTTTTATTTTCAGTACAATAATAATCGTAATTTGAGATAATCGTAATATTCGTTTCAGTATAATCTAGTTATAGCAATAACATAACTTCTCGCCAATAATAATAGCAATGTGGTAGACTCTGAAATAGGTGAACAAATTTACAACAAATTTTTTATATTTCAGAATCGTTTTTCTCACTTTCTTGCACAATTTGGATTATACAACTTATTTTATAAAAAAAATTGTTAAGATAACTTAAATCATAATTGTAGAATGACAATTCATAATATTTCCTAATGAAATATTGAATGAAAATTTATCGAGAATAACAAAAGTTTTTAGCTGATACCTTTAGCATAAAAGTTTATACACACGCCGAAATGAAACTGATCTGGTTCATATATTCAATCCAGTCGAATTTTGTTACATTCATGAATTCATTATCGTGAAATAAGGAATATAATTTTTTTTATTCGAGATGATTTTGTAATCAAATTTTTTCTGCGAACTCAATAAACTAAACTATCAGATATAATATATAAGTAAAGTATAAACTTTAAAATAAAAAAACACTTGATTTATGTTTCACAATATAAAAAATATTTAGATACTGTATTAAGCAGTAACGAAAAGTCGACAGGTTTCGAGTTATGAACTCATTATCAAGACTGACTACAGGAGAGTATTACATCGTATTTTATAAAACAGACAAAAGCAAAGGTGATACTTGAAAATCAATTTGTTCGTTTACAAGGGGTAATTGACTATTATGGGCGGAACTTATTTCGAGAATTTCAAGAAGGTCTAGGCGCTTTCCTTTGTTACCTGAATGTAACAATTTGGTTTTGTTGAAACCCAGGAAGTGATTGAATTTTATACAATGCTCAGAGAATTCTATCTCAGATATAAAGATATTTTTCTGGAAGATAATTTGAAATATGAATTGATATATTTGAAACATGACAATCTAGGACAGAAAGATTATTTGAATTATGAATCAAGAAAGGCAGCAAACTATATTTATTTAAATATTGAGACGTCCTCATACATATCATATCGTAGTAAAATAATTTATTAACTTCATTAATCAACATCAGTTTCTTATTGCTGAAAAAAGAATATGACGTACCTAGTAACAGCCAGTTTAATATAAGCTTTATTTATGTCTGTAGATCGATAACTGGAAAAAGAGAAAATTTCACCACGGTAATCCATGTCCTGGCATTGGGAGTTATTATGAGCTGTGCACTTGCTTATCCTTCACCTGCAGATGATTATTTAATCAAAGAAAGAGAAGTGAGTATCTGTAATTACTTTTATTCACCAATATATAGGAAAAAATATTATAGAATAAAGTATCAACTTTAAAATAAAAACACTTGGCTTATGTTTCACAAAATAAAAAATATTTAGATACTGTATTTAGCAGTAACAAAAAGTCAACATGTTTCGAGTTATGAACTCATTATCAAGACTGACTACAGGAGAGTATTGCATCGTAATTTATAAAACAGACAAAAGCAAAGGTGATACCTGAAAATCAATTTGTTCGTTTACAAGAGGTAATTTACTATTATGGGCGGAACTTATTTCGAGAATTTCAAGAAGGTCAAGGCGTTTTCCTTTGTTACCTGAATGTAACAATTTGGTTTTGTTGAAATCCAGGAAGTGATTGAATTTTATACAATGTTCAGAGAAGCCAGTGGTACACTCATCGCAAAATATTTTGTAAATACCACTGTTTTCTCCGATGTTAGATCGGATACAGTGGTATCCGAGTAGGCAGGTTGAGACTTCAGAGTTGACAGGAAGCAGTACGGTTGGTGGAGTAGGCAGGTTGAGACCACGCAATCGTATTGTTTTCGATTCCTCCTAATTTAATTCGATTCGTGGAGTAGGCAGATTGAGGCCACCTATCTGAATTATTTCCCTTCTAATTCTCCTGAAGATGGCTTCGCAAAAGGAGCCGAAACGGCGAGATTTTTCAAATCTTTTACGCGGTTCATTCCGAGAACCAAGTTTTTCAAATATATATATATATATATATATATATATATATATATATATATATATATATATATATATATATATATATATACAAGGTGATTCACGGTGGATGGCACATTAGACGTTTCTGGTGAACCATACAACGGATCACTTTGAAAATTCAATGGTGTGCATAGCCGGACATTTTCTACTAAAAAAATTTTTTGGTAATGCGGTGTTGCCACTTATATAAGAAAGTAGTAGCAACTTTGATTTTTCAAATGGAACACCCTATATATAATATTATTTTTAGAATGTCCAACAATTTCCCAATAACTTTTCATGTTATTGGGAACTCTATACTCCTTTACCTATCTGTTAGCGTTTTCGGAATAAAAATTATTTTCATTTTTTTTCTTCGGAAATCAGAACCTATTAAAACGCTGATATCTTTCAGTTGAGAAATACTATGATTGATTTCGAAATTTGGGTTGGAGTTTGGTGATACTTGGAGGCCTCCTACACTTCAGTCTAATCTGCGTTACTTCAATACAGGGTGGTAAAACAATTCAGTTATTTTGTTTGCTTGAAAAAATGACTGAAAGTTGATTATTTTAAATGGAAAGCCCCTATTATTGAAAATTCGGAAAGCTGCTGGAATTTGCTTTTTAACTATGTATATCATACCTGTACCTAACTAGTCAGGTTTCGGACTTATGAGCGTTTATTTGTAAAAATTTTCCTTGTACATGGTGTCCCCATTCGGTATTTGGTAAGCATGCCATGATCACTATTTGACAGTAACGTTGTGACAATCTACTAATAGTATCGATATTTTTGACATCTCTGAAGTTGCAAATACCTTTAAAAATGATGGAACAAAACTATTCAAACAAAGTTCCTATGAATTTGTTTATTATTTTTGGACAGTTTGATAAAATTATCAGCAGAACATGTGACAGTTCAATAAAATGTATCCGAATCTACCGCCAATAAACCTTAAGAAATTTATACGATTCAGAACAATTTCAATTTTAAAAAGCACCAAGAGACTTGATAGTGGAAATATTGATATAAATAATTATAAAAAAGGAAAACAATTATGTGAAATGTTTCACAATATGTTCGAATCGCTGGCCGTTCACTTTCAAGCACTTCAAAATACGGGCGTTGACTGATTTCGACGTGGCAGATCTGATTTCATTCGGATCCAAAGCTTCAAATGTTTGGGTAATACTTTGTAATAATTCGTCTCTCGAACGCACATCAAAAATAATAAACAAATTCATAAGAACTTCGTTTGAATAGTTTTGTTCCATCGTTTTTGAAGGTATTCGCAACTTCTGAGATGTCAAAAATATCAATATTATTAGTAGATTGTCACAACGTTAGTGTCAAATAGTGATCATGGCATGCTCAGCAAATACCGAATGATACCATGTACAGGCTGTCCCATTTTCGATGTACTTACAGGGTAACTCGCTTATTTTTAAAGATAGAGATTTGCGGTTTTCGCGAACGTTGGCTACTTTTTTGTGAAACTCACGATACCGTAAACAAAATTTTCATAGCTTGCTTCGTTTTTGAGATACAGGGCGAAGTTGAAAATATTGCATTTTGGCCCCCGCCTTGTATCACAGCTATCTTTCAACTTATAGAAAAAGTACAAACTGTGTTTTATACACTTTTTACGTAGAATCCAGTGGCGTAGTGAGATTTTTGAAATGAGCTATCATTGTTCAGATATAACACAAAGTTATATTTTTTTAAATGGGACACTCTGTATATTTTTCCATATTCAAAACATAAATGCTTTGAGCTTTTTAAAAATATATAATACTTATATAATATTTCAAGTATTAGCCCTGTATTTAGATAAATTTCATTTTTGTTATAGCAAGTCAAGACAAATATCACTTTAGTAGAACGTTTAGCGCAATAAACAAATATCACTCTCATTCGTATATGGTAGCATGGAAAGTACCTATTCATTAAAAAAATATTATTCAGTATGGTCACTAAAATAATTTGACAAAACAATAAATTTAAAACTCTTATGAAACACTCTTTATCGACCATAAACGCTGTGGACCTAATTAGTAGGTAGCTATGGAAAAAGAGCAAGTGCAGAATGTATATAGGTCCTGTCACCTACCTGTCAAAGTTAACAAATTTTTCTTACAATGGCGAATGATAATCCAAGATATCAAAATTACGAAAAATTATATATGGTTGGGATATATTACCAAGTAGGTTTCAATCCAAATCAAGCGATGGACCTCTATGTTGAAAGGTATTACTATTACCCATTTACTGGGTGTCAGTAAGATAATAAGATAGGAAATTTAGGTTTCCTGAAAGGAGACAACCGAGTAGGAGAATATTTGGCAGACTAAAAGAAGAAATTTGGAAAATTTTGGATCTTTTGAAAAGCCTAGACCAAAAAGTTTAGGAAAGAAAAATGCTGAAGATGTTGAAATTAGTGGTCCTCGCAAAGGTAGAAGAGAACAAAAATACTTCTTGCAGAGAAATTGAAGATTTCGATTGGCATTCCAAAGACAAAGAGTTTCGAAAGATATTGAAAATGCATAAATATACCCCCTACAATACTCAAACCATACATCATCTGCACCCAGGTGATGCTGAGAAGCGCATTGAGTTGGTATATACAACAAAGACGGGAGAATGAAAGCTATATACAAGTAGCGCTGGCATTTTTAATCGAAATAATCATCGTTATTGGTCAAAATGAAAAATGAAGCACGTTACGGTGGCTCGTCAACAGCAAGGCAGATTCGCGGCTTCAATGTATCTTGTTTCGTTTTTGGAGGAAGATTGGCATACCGCATTTTTGGAAATTTTGGATGATTGTCTTTGTGAACTACTTGACGAAATTCCGTTGGCTCAATACGGACACAGTTATTTCCAACAAGATGGCGCACCTTGTCATAACGCAGGTCCCGTTAGGGCTTTTCTTAATGAAAGATTCCAAAACCAGTGGATTGGTAATAATGGTCCCATTAACTAGCCACCAAGGTCCCCTGACTTATCGATATTAGATTTTTTCATATGGGGCTTTATGAAAAATAAAATAAACCACACGCGGCAAGAAAATCGAGATGCTCTCATGAATGCCACGAGAGAAGCTTTCGAATTCTTACGCATAAGACCTTTGTTGTTACTGCGGTCGATTGACGCTATCCTCAGAAGATGTCGGTTGTGTCTTCAACAGAATGAACAGCAATTTGAACAATATTCATAAAATATTTTCAACCGAAAAATAATAGAGCTTTGTTTTGTAGCAGTGTTTTTATATGAATTTTTTAATTTCTGTTATAATAATTTTTAAATTAATCTTTGTTTAGTAACTTATATTAAATAATATTTTTTTAATGAATACTTTCCATGCTACCATATATAAATGAGAGTGATATTTGTTTATTGCGCTAAACGTTCTACTAAAGTGATATTTGTCTTGACTTGCTATAACAAAAATGAAATTTATCTAAATACAGGGCTAATACTTGAAATATTATAAAAGTATTATATATTTTTAAAGAGCTCAAAGCATTTATGTTTTGAATATGGAAAAATATATAGAGTGTCCCATTCAAAAAAATATAACTTTGGGTTATATCTGAACAATGACAGCTCATTTCAAAAATCTCACTACGCCACTGGATTCTACGTAAAAAAGTGTATAAAACACAGTTTGTACTTTTTCTATAAGTTGAAAGATAGCTGTGATACAAGGCGGGGGCCAAAATGCAATATTTTCAACTTCGCCCTGTATCTCAAAAACGAAGCAAGCTATGAAAATTTTGTTTACGGTATCGTGAGTTTCACAAAAAAGTAGCCAACGTTCGCGAAAACCGCAAATCTCTATCTTTAAAAATAACCGAGTTACCCCGTAAGGACATCGAAAATGGGACAGCCTGTACAAGGAACATTTTCACAAATAAAAGCTAATAAGTCCGAAACCTGACTAGTTAGGTACAGGTATGATATACATAGTTAAAAAGCAAATTCCAGCAGCTTTCCGAATTTTCAATAATATACAGGGCATTCTATTTGAAATAATCAACTTTCAGTCACTTTTTCAAGCAAACAAAATAGCTGAATTTTTTTACCAACCCTTATTGAAGTAACGCAGAATAGACTGAAGTGTAGAAAGCCCCCAAGTATCACCAAACTCCAACCCAAATTTCGAAATCATAGTACATATTTCTCAACTCAAAACTATCAGCGTTTTAATAGGTAGGGGAGACCGGGTACAAAAGTAACATTTTGTACTTTCGCCTTGGTTTCTCGTTAGGTGTTATCATTTCGATGAAATTGATATAGCCATACATAATAGTTATTTATGTACCAAGTGCGTTATATAGATCCTTATGCCCTGAGGGAAACATTCGGCCCGAGGGCCTCTGGCCCGAGGGATGAATGTTGCCCGATGGGCATAAGGATCTAGTAACGCACGCGGTGCATACAAGATTTTATTTTCCACGAAAAAATTATTATATTATGATGAAAAAGCGATTTTAAAATCGTTTCATTGCTCCTATCCATTTTCCTTCTCATAGTAGGCATGTCATTTGTTGATAGTTTGACGTTTGTGAATATTTTTGTCATCATATTCAGTCTTCTAGAAATAATGAAAATGAATTTACCCAAGAATATCATAGAAAATGCAGCCAAAGCTGCGAATAATTAATTGCCGGAGAAATCTAGAGTCGGATACGATAAGGATTATGAAGTATTTAATCAATGAAATTTGCTTCATTTCTCCTAGTACAATAAGCGGGCGTTTTAAATCGATTATGCCCGCAAATGCGGGCGTAATGGTCTAGGGCATAATGAGTGTGTTTATAGCAACCGTATCCAAGGTGAAATAAACATATAATATACAAGTGAAAAATAAATTCTGTTTATGTTCTATACATTAGCACCTTAAATTACCTTATTATTGTGTATTTTGCATGAATCACAGAAACTTTAAAAAAATTTGTCATTTGTTACTTTCGACCACGTTGGCGGGCCAAAAGTAACATGTTGTGGGTCGAAAGTAACAGGGCAAAGGGGTTTGTAATGAATGTGATATGACATATTTAATCAAACAAATATTTATTGGAAGATTCAGTGTCAGCTCTCTATTCAGATCTCGCAATTGATGGCACACATAATTCATTGAGGCATTCAGTTATCTATGAGACCACATTTTGCCATTCGTAAACAATGTAACTTTTGCCCTCATTCCAGTCGACTATTGCTA
>JARQZK010004788.1:2500-14809 GCA_030704885.1 Cynegetis impunctata
TTTTCGATCAAGGGTACATCTAGCCCAATCTGGATCTAAAAAAACTAGTCAGTACAGGCAAGTCCATAACATCCGTTTCAAATTCTGGTAAGCTAAGGTATTCAGCTCCAACTTTTTTATTTGAATTTCCAGTACTACTAGATTCCAAATCCAACTTTTTTAGCATCTGACATTTGATATATAATTTCGAAAATTATAATGGCTCACTAGAGGAAAACTTTAATAACTTCTTTTTGGACTCTTCACATGAGGTTTCAGAAAGTATAGACTATAGAAAATGGGAGGCACCAGACCTAAACATACAATCAAGACTTTCTGAATTTAAGTCAGTTAATATCTCACAGTTAAAAAAAATTGTGTATGGTTTAAAAAATAAAGGTTCAAGTGATGATTGTTTAAATGTTAAATTGGTAAAACAACTATTTGGGGTGATTGGATATCCTCTATTGTATCTGATTAATACTTCAATAGCTAGTGGGAAAGTACCTCAGGAACTAAAAACTAGCGTCATAATGCCAATCCCCAAAGTGAATAAACCAACTGTTCCTTCAGAGTTTAGGCCTATAAATCTTCTACCAACTGTAGATAAGATTTTGGAGGCAATCATGTGCAATCAATTAAGAGAATATCTTGAAACAAATCATCTGTTGCTTGAGGGGGTCGATCAGGATTTAGAAGTCAACATTCTTGCGAATCAGCAATCCTATGTTTGTGTAAATTGGAGAGAGAAAATGAACAACGGTGAATTAGTTATTGGTGTGTTTGTGGATCTTAAACGTGCATTTGAAACCATTGATATTACAATTCTTTTGAAAAAAATGAAGCTTTATGGCATTTCTGATTGTGCTTTAAGTTGGATTGATAATTATCTGAGTGACAGGAATCAAAAAACCAAAATAGGACATAGGGTATCACAAAAAAGGAAAGCTCACTGGGTGTACCTCAAGGAAGTGTCTTGGGACCCCTATTATTTGTTGTGTACATAAACGATCTAAACAGGACGTTGAAGAAATGTTTTATAAATTTATTTGCAGATGATACCCTCATATCTGTGTCCGGAAAGGATTATTCAGAAATTGTAAATACATTAAATGGTGAGCTAAGTGTGTTGTATGATTGGTTGTGTGGAAGTAAATTAAAACTGAATTCGTTAAAAACAAAGTGTATGGTAGTGGGTTCCGTGACAAACTGTAAATACTTTTTGAATTTAGGATTAAGTTTATTTATAAACGGATCAGCTATAGAGTTTGTAACCGAAATTAAATATCTAGATGTAATTTTGGATCCACAATTAAATTTTTCAACACATATTAATTATTTATGTAAAAAAATTGGTGAAAAGGTGGGATTTTTTAGTAGAATATCATATTTTGTTTCAAAATGGTCCAAAGTGTTGATTTTTGAAGCTATAATTTTGCCTCACTTTACGTATTGCAGCTCATTGTTAATTTCGTGTAACAAAAAAGAGGTGCACAGGTTACAAATACAGCAAAACAAAATAATGCGTTTATTATTGAATTGTAATAGATATGTGCCGATTAAAGATATGCTGAATTCATTAAATTGGTTAGATGTTGGGCAGAGCATCAGGAAGGCAAACCTTTCTTTGTTGTACAGAATTGAAAATAATTTAATGCCAGAGTACCTTAATGTTTATTTGAAGAGACGACTGATGCTCCATAATTATAATATTCGATCAAAGCAAAACTTTAATATTGAGCAGGTAAAAACGTCAGCATTACAAAAAACTTTGTTCTATGAGGGACTTTGCCTTTATAATGAGCTGCCTGATGTAGTGAAGAATTCACCAAGTGTACAGTTATTTAGTAAAAGACTGTTTGTTTATTTACGCAATCAAAATTGATATTTTCTGTTATTTAGACATAAGTAGCTAAGTGCTAAATAAAAAAAAAAACTATTTTCATGTCTTTTCAATAAATGATGCATTTTCTTTCATTCAACTTAGTCGTACCTGCGACTGTGCAAAGTGTGTGCAGTCAAAATTAACTTCTACGCCAAGGCAAGCTTTGATTCTTCCTACATCAATTCTTTCACATTTTTAATTATTTTTTGTCATCAGAGAAAATCTACTTATACAGTAATGACAGTGATATTACATATATTCATTTTGATATAAACATAAGGTTCATGTTAAGATCTCTGATAGTTCAATTTCAATTTTCTCACATTTACTCTTTCATTCCAGAGTCGTTAATTTCATTTGTTCCCCTCATGACATCAGGTATTTTCATAAATATAGTGTCTTTCAGAAAACCATTAACGAAAGCATTTTTTATATCGAGATGATCGATATCTAAACTAAATATAACAGCTAATAAAAAAATAGGCGTAATGTTGAATGTCTAACAATCGCCGAAAGGTTTTCGTCATAATTGATACTTGCCCTTTTATAGTGCAGCCATTTGTAATAAGTCTACTTCGGAATTTTCTTTCACCTTCACAATTAATTTTATTTTTAAATGCCCTTACAGTTCGCTACTGTACCTGGAGGACTTGGCAAATCAACCAGTGCTTAATTTTTTCTGAAACCTAGTTTTTGATCCATATCATTCCTCCGCACATCAGCTTCTGGCGTTGATAATGCTTCCTCCACTGATAATGGATCAACTTAATTTGAACTGTTCAAACACATGTATGCGACAAAATCCTTGAACTGTTTTAGTTTTAATTTATTTGCTAAGAAATATATAGAATCCACTTTAGCAAAGTCATCCTGGATAGTAAAAAGTATCCTCCTACGGACTTTTCTTCCATTGGTTCACATATGTCTGCATCTACTATTCTCAATACTTTTGAAGCATAGGAACCTTTATGTGGGAAGGGGTGTAGTCTACTTTGTCTATCTTCATTGTAGGTTTCACAATTGTTAACTTCTACTTTGCAAGTTATCCTATCACCTGCTCCATTTACTTCTACAATTCATTTTCATTCAGAGAACCTAGTCTACAATGTCATCTCACCTGTCACTAATCCTGTCGCTAGAAAACATTGCTGTGACTTGTGTGTCTCAAATTCGTACATGTTGCCCATAGTTTGGCTTTATCAATTATTTATCCTTGTTTTGAATTGGACAACAATCCCCTCATCATTTGATTTAGATATAGTAAACTGCTGTCCAACACAGGAACATATAAAAAAATTTTATTAGCACTTCATATTACTTACTTTTGACTTTTGTTGCAATGTACAGGTCACCAATGCATTTAATTATAACTTTAGATTTGTCTGCTACAGTTATTTCGCTCGTTTCACTCGGTTTTCTCGGATCTATCAACCAGTGTTTGTTTGCCCTTAAGTGTATACTAGCTTCGGAATTGATAAACCAGTCCATTATGCAATAGTTCTTTCCGGTTTGAAATACGGCTCTGTATTTTAATAATTAATATTATCGTTAAAAACTCTTTACTAATTTTTTTGTTTTTTGACACTACTATCAACAAGCAAGAAAAGAAAGGCTGCCTCAGGAAAACATTAACAAATTTATACTACTCGCGTACTGGCTATTTCATCTGTCTACTCCGCAATTTCAGGTGTTTGTCTTCTCTTTCATCATTTATGCCTAGTTAGGCGCTAATAACACTCGCTGCAGTCAATTGATTATTCTTTTTTGATTTTTGTCCTTTATCATTGCTAGATATCGACTGTTCGTTAATTATTTCCTCCTTTCTAGATGAATCTTCTTCAAGCTCATTTATTTGATCAAGAGAGAAACCATTTTCATTCACAATTAATTTGTTTACCCTGATATAGCATATTATATTATCTGGATATTTTTCAGTTTCTTAAGTGTTCTCAGCAAGTTTTTCTTTCGTAGGCATATAAAGTGAGATCATGTGAAATACTGAGATAGGTGTTTGGTATTTTCGAATAACTATTTATTCTTTGTTTGATGAGAAATTAACTCAATTTAAATTGGGCGATTTTTGCCTCATCGAGAGGGGGATCCACATTCACCAACCAACGGAATACAACGATTTCATGACTACAATATTCGTCTAACACTATCATAAACAATTACAACACACGAAGTTTCAGTTGTGACTGATCCACGTCTTGATAAGAATGAATGTAATTTAATCGAAACGTTGACATATGAATTCAACAGAGCAAGAACAAGGACGAATACCCGACAAACTATCAACAAGACTTTCACACTTTTTTATGAATTTCATATTTAGTCACTCGGTAATCACATTGTAATCGAAATTCACGAATATATAATATTTAGTTAGGATTCGAGTCCGTCCTTAGTTGAGAACTTTTCTATGAATGATATTGGATCTTTTAATCGGGACAGTAGATCTGTCCTCCGACCTGTTTTGGTTTCTGCGCATTCAATGCCATTAGCCACGATATTTCGAATCAACTACACATATTTATATGTATGTGTATATTATATATATACAGGGTAACTCACGGTGGATGGTAGGTTAGACGTTTACGGAGAACGGGACATGAGATCATTCTGAAAATTTGGTTTCATGGATAATTTGATTTTGCTCTATTGATCTAAAATAATAGTGGCGCTGCGGCGTTGCCGCTTATATTAAAAAGTAGCAGCAACTGTGAAATTTCAAATGAGACACCCTTTATATCATTCCATTTTTTGCTTCTCTACCATTTTCCAATTGTTTTTGTATAATACTTCCCTATACCTATCTCCAGAGGTTTTCGAGAAATTAAATGATTTCCTTATTTTTTTGTGTAAAACATAGCTTCAATTAAATGTTCAGTACTAAGGTATTCAGATTCATAGGACGCTGTAATTTTAGGTGCAGCGTCCAAGTTCCGACGTATTAGGAATATTCGAAGGACTTTGTTCTCCATTATACAGGGTCCTCCAAAATTTGCGATTTTAACGATAAATACAAAAATAGTAAAAAGTGCATTTTTTCAAATATAATACCCTGTATTTTATTGAATATCTCGAAAGAAAACTGAAATCTCTTTCAAATGATATATCATGTTCCTATACCTGAAAAGTGAGGTTTCCAAAATAAAAGCTAGTTTCTATAAAAATAAGATTATTTAGCCATATTTTGTATTAGGTAGCTATGAAATGTCAAGAAAGATGTCATTATGCAAATTTGACAATCAACAATAAAACGTTCACGCGTTCATTAACGAAAATTTGATTTAAAAACAATCAAAATGGAAGGCAATAACTATTCTCATGAAGTTTTGATGAAGTTATTTATTGTATATGGTCAATGTGACCAAATAATAGCAAGAACATGCAGAAAATCCAATGAAATGTATCCCTATTTACAACCAACGAACGAGAGAAAATTTGCTAAACTAATTTTTTTACTTAACTAATAAAAAAAAACATTACGTAAAATAACAAATAACAAAACGGTATAACGGGAATAAACCATGTTAATACAATGACATAAGTATTTAAGTTAAGAAAATGATCATAATAAGTGTTCAAAATAACTGCCGTTGGTTTCCAAACATTTCAAAATTCGGATACTTGTTGAATGATTTGTGGCCCTCCTTATCTCATTGGCATTCAGCTCCTCGATGGAATTGATCACTCGTTGGCGCAGGTCTTGTTTACTGGCTATTGATGTAATGTAAACTTTTCTTTTCAAAGTACCCCACAAGCAAAAATCAATTGGCGTTAGGTCGGGTGATCTCGCAGGCCAATTCCATGGTCCTAAACGTCTAAACCAGGGATCATCGAACATTTGGAACAACTCAGTTGTTACTTCCCCAGTGCAATGAGCTGGTGCCCCATCCAGATAAAATTATTTTGTAAACGTACAAATTTTCTCTCGTTCGTTGGTTGTAAATAAATAAATTATTGTTGATGGACTTATTGTCAAATTTGCATAATGACATCTTTCTTGACATTTCATAGCTACCTAATACAAAATATGGCTAAATAATCTTATTTTTATAGAAACTTGCTTTTATTTCGGAAACGTGACTTTTTAGGTATAGGAACATGATATATCATTTGAAAGAGATTTCAGTTTTCTTTCGAGATATTCAATAATATACAGGGTATTACATTTGAAAAAATGCACTTTTTACTATTTTTGTATTTATCGTTAAAATCGTAAATTTTGGAGGACCCTGTATAATGGAGAACAAAGTCCTTCGAATATTCCTAATACGTCGGAACTTGGTAAACTACACCTAAAATTTCAGCGTCCTATGAATCTGAATACCTTAGTACTGAACATTTAATTGAAGCTATGTTTTACACAAAAAAATAAGGAAATCATTTAATTTCTCGAAAACCTCTGGAGATAGGTATAGGGAAGTATTATACAAAAACAATTGGAAAATAGTAGAGAAGCAAAAAATGGAATGATATATAGGGTGTCTCATTTGAAATTTCACAGTTGCTGCTACTTTTTAGTATAAGCGGCAACGCCGCAGCGCCACTATTATTTTAGATCGATAGAGCAAAATCAATTATCCATGAAACCAAATTTTCAGAATGATCTCATGTCCCGTTCTCCGTAAACGTCTAACCTACCATCCACCGTGAGTGTGTATATATATATATATATATATATATATATATATATATATATATATATATATATATATATATATATATATATATGCATATTATTATTATTGATATCATGGCACTGAGCTAACATGAGTACTAGTGTTCCTGGTTTGGTTGTCAGTTTATTGTTTCAGCGGCTCAGTTTGAATTTCACATAGCCATTTCTAAGTAATATAAAACTATCTGTTTTTGTAGATGGTCGTTCGGAGAAGAGGAGCATGTTGAATTCAGCAAAGTTGTTCAAGATAAAATCCTAGGTACGAGAGGTGAAGTCGCTTCAATATTTGATTTCAATACTGGTCAACTAGTGTCAAAATATGTTCCTACTATAAGTAATCAATACACTAAAAACAAAGCTACTTTCAGTCATCAGGATGATTTGATACTTTCTGATGGTGTTTTGTTTGATGTTAATTCAGGAAAACAAATCCATAAACTAGATAAACTGAACCAAATGCAGAGTGGAGTATTTCATCCTAATGGTTTAGAGGTAAGTTAATGAATTGAAAAACTAATGCTTGGTAGAAAGTTTCTTCAATTCATAAGTAGGTGCGGTAGATATTTAAAACGAAAAAATTTGCATTATACATCTATCGAAATTTTAGAGAATTTATTCAGAATTTAAGTTGAATTTCAAAATCATCAACTAATTATTTTTTCCCACTTTGGAAAATAATATTATTTTTTTCACAATTTTTTTGCGTGTATTTGATGTTATATTTAGCGTCGGATTGGTACAGTGCCTGTAGACAATGGAAGTTCAATGTCTTTTTCTTGACTAATTGCATGTCGATATTTTACAGATTGTTTCAAATAGCGAAGTCTGGGATTTAAGAACTTTTCATCTATTGAAAACAATTCCAGCTTTAAACCAGTGTACAGTTAGTTTCTCTTCTGTTAATAACGTTATTTACGCTTCTGTTATGGAACAAGAAATGGATGACGGTGATGTAAAATATGATTCTAGTTTCAAAACAGTAGATGCGATAGATTATTCAAGTATAGGTAAGTCAAAGCAATGCTCAACTCATGCAAGTATTATGAGTGAACACCTCAGTGTCTGAATCAGAGATTCCAGTTTATTAAATGCGATATCATGTTGAATATTGATACTATAGTCTCAACTCCTCATAACCTGAAGAAATTTGAAAGACTTAAAATGTCAGGAAATATCATACATATACACACGCGCGCACACACACACACATACACATATATAGGTATATATATATATATATATATATATATATATATATATATATATATATATATATATATATATATATATATATATATATATATATATATATATATATATATATATATATATATATATATATATATATATATATAAAGAAAGTTCTTGATTCATGTAGAGGAGTATTTGAAAAGAATGGTATCTTGACAGTCTATGATATTTAATTAACAAAACTAAATTTGATTTTACTACGTTTATTATCACAAAATATTTTGAAAAATATAACACTGCGATTGCAATGTCGGTCACTAGACCATCATCGGGCAGATTGAGTTAAGAACTGAATACAAAATAATTATAGATTTGCGCTTACGGGTGGGAAAGGATTATTGCAGGTACCTAAATAGACAAGAGGAACATATTTCAAGAAGGGCTAATCGAGTGAATTTCACAAATTGGTACAATACAATGTTCTTAGAAAAGTCATTATTGTTTAAATACACTAAATATAGGAGAATATATCAAGTCAATCTGGTCGTTCAGCAAGATATCTTTTGCATTATTATTGAGTTTAAAAATTTCTAATGATTCTAAGTAAGTAAGTTTGGTTCCTTTCGGCAATTTGTGCATGATTTGAAAATTATCTATTTGTGGAAATGGGTGGTGGTTTTCACGGCAATGATTTGAAAACGTTGAATCCGTTTTATTTTTCAAAAAAGATTGTTGGTGTTCTTTGAATCTTGTCTTGAACGATCGACCAGTCTGACCTATATATACTCCTTTACATACAGCACAAATCAACTTATAAACTCCTGAACTTTCAAATTTTGAAGTGATATCTTTGGCATTGAATAAAAATCCTGAGAGTTTTGTCTTAGTTTTGAAAGCAATTTTAATATTACATTTAGGTATGACATTAGCAACTTTTTCTGTTAGAGGACCAAAATATGTTAAAGATGTGAATTTTTCCGATTTTTCTACTTTTAATTGGGGATATATGCTGTTGTACGCTAGTTGATTACGTTTCTTGTTTATCATTTTATCTATCAAACTTGTATGAAAACCATTATTTGACGCAATTAGTTTTATAGTCGAAATTTCTTTCGCTAAATTTGTTACGGATAATGGAATTGAAAACGCTCTGTGGATCATTGAATTAAAAGCTGAATGTTTATGGGAAAGAGGATGATTTGAATCCGACGAAATACATATATCCGTGAAAGTTGGTTTTCTATATATATCGAAACTCAAAGTATTATTATTATGAAAGATAGTTAAATCCAAGAAGTTTATTTGTCGATCCAATTCTTTTTCAATTTTGAACTTTATATTTGGGTGAATGCTATTAATATAATTCAAAAATTGATCTAATTGTCTCGCGGTGCCCTTAAAACAAGCAATTACATCATCAACGTATCTATGCCAAAAACTTATATGCGATGCTTTTGTAGAATTGAATATTATGTTCTCTATATGTGACATGAAAATGTCTGCAGTAAGCGGACTTAAGGGGGAACCCATAGCCAGCCCACTAGATTGTTCAAAAATTTTGTTATCAAACTGGAAGTAATTTTGACTAAGACATATATCTAATAAGAAAATGATATCATTTATTTTAAAAATATCCATAGTGGATTGTTGCAAAATATCTAAGACAAGTGGTAAACACTCATCTGCTGGTATATTGGAGAACATATTATCAACATCGAATAATAATAATGCAAAAGATATCTTGCTGAACGACCAGATTGACTTGATATATTCTCCTATATTTAGTGTATTTAAACAATAATGACTTTCTAAGAACATTGTATTGTACCAATTTGTGAAATTCACTCGATTTAGCCCTTCTTGAAATATGTTCCTCTTGTCTATTTAGGTACCTGCAATAATCCTTTCCCACCCGTAAGCGCAAATCTATAATTATTTTGTATTCAGTTCTTAACTCAATCTGCCCGATGATGGTCTAGTGACCGAAATTGCAATCGCAGTGTTATATTTTTCAAAATATTTTGTGATAATAAACGTAGTAAAATCAAATTTAGTTTTGTTAATCATGTTAAATTATCACGTAGTAACGACGGATTCCATCAACTATTCTATGGTATTTACTTGTATGAATGCCTAATATTTTTCTCTAAAAACAAACCTAGCTTTGCTATACATATCACAGACCATAAGTATGAGACAATAACTCTAAATTTTAATTAGCCTAAGCATAGATTGACCTTAACTGAAAAACATCCTTCTTATATGTGTATAAAAGTATATAATAAGTTACCGGATGAAATCAAGAAAATTACCAACTTTAATTTATTCAAAAAGAAATAAAAGATATGCTCATTAAATTAGAACCCTACTCCCTGCTAGAGTATCTGAATTGATGATTGTTTCATGCTCAGTAGGGGTGGGAAAGTTTCTTTTTTTGACACTGTTTAGTTGTATGTGTAGCATTAAATGTTGTAGATGTGCTTTACATGCTTCAAAATAAAGATTATTATTATTATTATATATATATATATATATATATATATATATCTTTATTGTTGACATCTCCTTTCAATTCCCTGAGAGTAAGCACAAAATGCAATCGATTCACGAATGACTCCCTTGATTTCGTGTTGCTCTTGTTTTGACTAGATTGATGTTCTTAATAAAAATCATTGATTAATTTTCGCAGCCACAATTGACGTGAAGAAGAACATTTATGATTTGGCTGTCAATCGATATGATAGTCAAGTTGCTCTTGTCGAAAATCAAGGTATGTATCAGTCGGTTCAGGAATCCGTTGTACGCATATATGACGTTGGTCGTAGAAGAGAGGAAGAAGATGAACAGGATGAAGACGACGATGATGATGAACTAGACGGGAGTGATGATGATGTTTCAGAAAATGGTGGTATGTTATAGATAGAACGTTCTGATTGACTTACCTTAGGTTACTATAATTGTTAGTCTAATTTGTCACGCTTTAATTACATTTTACTACAAGAAACAAATGAAATTTCAACATATATATATATATATATATATATATATATATATATATATATATATATATATATATATATATATATATATATATATATATATATATATATACAGGGTTTTCAAACTTAAGTCGGCACTATAGCTAACTTCGTAATTATTGTAATCGGTAAAATAAGTAGACTAGTAGCATTTTTCTTGTTCATTACGATGGTGAAAACGGAACAAAAATCAGACATTGCATTCAAGAGTTATGTCAAAAATTGCAATTTTTTCAAATGACACACCCAGTATATGTTACCTTCAGTCGATAGGAAATTCAATTTTGAACAAAAAGTGTTCTGTGACTTTTTGTCCTAAAGTAAAAAACTAGAGAGCTTGTGTTAGGGGATGTGTTATAGTTTACCGTAACTTTGCCTTGTCATAAAATAAGAGGAATATCCATGATGTTGAACAGTATTTTTTATTTCAAATTATTCTATAAACTTCCCAAAAACAATAAAATTCAAACTAGATGCTCAAAAACATTACGCTCTTGCTCCAAGCATTTCTGATCCTGCTTGTTAACACTTCTACTGGACCTCGCAATGAATCGACGATCAATATTATTGATAGCACGATTGATACCTTGCTGGAGATCCTCAAGATTATCATACCTCCTTTTATACACCACATCTTTCTGATACGCCCAAAAGAAAAACTCCATAGGAGTCATGTCTGGTGATCGAGGAGACATACGGATGTATGTGGTTGAGAAATATCAGCCATTAAATAAATTTTTAAACTAGATTAACCTGGTGAACATCATGCGCAAGCGATCTACCTTGTTGAGGTCAATCAAGAAGTGTGGAAGTATGGCGGTTAACACTTCGTCGTTCATTTGACCAATTAATGGACCTTGATAGAATACAGGGCCTAAAACTTTTGAGCCGATCAAACCACACCAATCATTAACACTTAAGCGTCCCTGCGGGTTACAAGGACGAGCGAACAACGGTTTTTCCTGTTATACATGACCCTATTGGAGAAATTTGATACGTCGTTCCAAAGAATCAAGCGTCAAAAATTATTATTAAGTCTGATTTTATTGATAAACCATTGACAAAACTGGACGCCTTTCTTGATAACCTGGAACCAGCGTCTGTGTAGGTCTATACCAATACGACACAAACTTGTGTATATATATATATATATATATATATATATATATATATATATATATATATATATATATATATATATATATATATATATATATATATATACCTATATATATATATACCTATATATATATATATATATATATATATATATATATATATATATATATATATATATATATAATATATATATATATATATATATATATATACAGAGTTCCCCAAATTCGATGGCCTATTAGAAGTATCTAGAGAACGAAAAAAGCTAACGACTTGAAACTCGGGCTACACGTATAAGAGGTTATGATCTACACTTGGAAAATATTATCATCATCGCAACGTCGCCAGATCTACGAGTAACTTATGCCCTCTATGTTTTCAACTGCCACACCATGTATATTTTTAATATT
>JARQZK010004789.1:2500-10000 GCA_030704885.1 Cynegetis impunctata
AAGAGCAGAAACGTCGAGAACAGGAGAAATTGGAAGAGCAGAAACGTCGAGAACAGGAGAAATTGGAAGAGCAGAAATGTCGAGAACGGGAGAAATTAGAAAAACAAAAACGTCGAGAACAAGAAAAACTAGATCAACAGAAACTTCGTGAGCAAGAAAAATTAGATGAACAGAAACGTCGGGAGCAAGAATTACAAGGACTACAGAAAATCCTGGAAGATCTCAACAGAGTTAGGAAGGAGGATAATGAGAAATTGAGAGGAGAAATAGTACATGTGAAGGAAGACCTGGAGGAGCAATTGCATAATTTAGAAGAACGTGAATCACAGGTATTGAAAGATTTAGAAAATTTAGAAAAACGAATATCTACAGTGGAAAGAAATGAATCAAAAGTAATGTCAAATCCAGTCCCCAGACAGAAAGTTTCGAAGCCACCTACTTTTGATGGAGATTCTTCCTGGCCAATATTCAAACGACAGTTTGAAGCAGCAGCCCAAGCTAATGGTTGGACAGATGAAATGAAAGCAGTAGAACTGGTTTTGTCCCTCAGAGGTAAAGCTGCAGAACTGTTACAAAAATTGTCAGTAAAAGAGCAGGAAGATTACATAATTCTAATAAAATCCCTAGAGTTGAGATATGGTGATGATCACAAAGAAATGTTGTATCAGGCCCAATTAGAAGGTAGGCATCAATTGGCAAATGAATCACTACAAGAATTTCAGGCCGAAGTAGAAAAGTTGACTCGGTTAGCCTACCCAATGGCTCCAGATGATATCCTTGAGCAATTGAGTGTCAAGTCTTTTGTGAATGGGTTAAAAGACACCGACCTGATTCAGCATCTGAAAATTTTGAGACCAAGAACAGGAAATGATGCTTTAGTGAGGGCTCTGGAATTTGAAACAGCAAAACTAACATCTTGTAATAACCGAGCAACACACAGAGCTCGAAAAGTGGAAGTAGAGGAAAATAAAACACTTGGAGTGGATATATTAGAACGGTTAGACAAACTCATTTCTTCCTTTGAAAAGAACCGAGTATCTTTTAAGGGTGAATGTTACTCGTGTGGAAAATATGGACACACTAGTAGAGAATGTCGTTCCAGAATGAACAGAGGCAGAGATGATAACCGAAACAGAGGAAGATCATCCTCACCAGCACCTAGGAGGAATCAGGAAAACTACCACCAGTCAGAGTAAAGGGGCAAACTCTGACTGGGGAAGTGACAGCCCCCAGGACCGTTTTCATTAGAAGCATTGCAGGTGGAAGCTTATCAGTTAATGGCTCAATTTCAGGACAACCTGTGAAGGTAATTGTTGATACTGGCGCTGAAGTATCATTAGTTAGGCCTGATATATTACCAACATCTAAAATTACTCCAATGAGGTACAATATAACTCTGAAGACAGCAACTGGTCAAAGGAGCTATATTCGTGGAGAAGCTGATATTTTATTGGAAATTGGGGGAAGATTGCAGATCCCACATAAAGTTCTTGTAGCAGACATTACTGATGAGTTTATTTTGGGTATGGACGTTGTGAAAAAATATGGATTAGTTTACGAGAAGAATACTGGAATTTTAAAGATTGGAAATGAGGAATTCATTCCAAACTATGGCTCCAATGAAAATCAAGTAAGTCTGAAAACAATTCAAGCCTATAAGATACCTGCTTGCTCAGAGCATATTATCTATGTAAGACCAGAACACGATCCTGGGTGGTGTGTTGGACTCATTGAACCTAAATTAGACTGTACATTTTTAACGGCTAGGACTTTATCTCTGACAAAACGAAACATCCCTGTAAGAGTAGCTAATATTAGTAACGAACAGCTAAATATTGAACAAGGAAAAACAGTGGCTACATTGGAACCAGTGTCGTGGATAGCTCGATGTGAGGAACCAGCTGATATACAGGAAACTAAGAAAAAGTATGTTGATTTCACTAAATTGGAGAGTTCATGGAAACATTTATCATCAGAACAGATAAAATTGGCTCGAAAATTTATCCACGAAGAAAGCGACCTCTTTGAAGACCAAGAACTCGAAGGAACTGGTTTAGTTGCCCACCGGATCGACACAGGGAATGCCCACCCTATACGACAAGCTCCTCGAAGACTTCCATTAGCTAAACAATCAGAAGTAGCTGAATTAATCGAATCCATGAAGGAGAAGGGAGTCATAGAAGAGTCATCAAGTCCATGGTCAGCACCTGTTGTTCTAGTTAAGAAGAAGGATGGGACAACAAGATTTTGTGTCGATTATCGGAAACTTAATGATGTTACCAAGAAAGATAGCTATCCACTACCCAGAATAGATGACACGTTAACAACACTGTCAGGGTCAAAGTGGTTTTCGACATTAGATCTAAAGAGTGGATACTGGCAAGTAAAGATCCACCCGGACGATAAAGAGAAAACTGCATTCTCAACTGGAAGTGGATTGTACCAATTCAATGTTATGCCTTTTGGGTTATGCAATGCACCGGCAACGTTTGAACGACTGATGGAATTGGTTCTGAAAGGATTAACTTGGAAAACCTGTTTAGTATACCTAGATGATGTGATGGTTATGGGAGCATCCTTCGAAGACCACTTGAAAAATCTGAAAGAAATTTTCAGCAGATTTAGGAATGCTCATTTGAAATTGAACTATAAAAAGTGTTGCCTATTTCAAAATCAGGTACATTTTCTAGGACACACGATATCATCTAGCGGAATACATACATCAGAGGATAAGGTTGAAGCAGTAAGAGAATGGCCAAGACCGAAAGATAAACATGAGGTTAGAAGTTTTCTAGGACTATGTACCTATTATCGGAGATTTGTAGATAAGTTTGCTGATATAGCTAAACCATTACATAAACTGACTGAAAATAAAGCCACCTTCAACTGGACAAGAGAGTGCGAGGCAGCATTTCGACAACTTAAAGCTGCACTTTGCTCAAGCCCTATTTTGTCGTATCCACAGACTACGGGACTATTTATTCTAGATACGGATGCTAGCAATATGGGCATTGGGTCTGTTTTGTCACAAGTACAAGGAGGCGAAGAAAGAGTCATCGAATATTACAGCAAAACTTTCAACAAATCAGAAAGAAACTATTGCGTTACTCGAAAGGAATTGTTAGCTCTGATAAAATCCATAGAGCATTTTCACAAGTACCTTTATGGAAGAAGATTTTTGGTTCGGACTGACCATGCAGCACTCAAATGGTTATTGCAGATGAAGATTCCAGAGGGCCAAATCGCAAGATGGATAGAAAGACTGCAACAATATGACTGCAAAGTAGAACATCGACGAGGAAAAATCCATAATAATGCTGATGCTTTATCCAGACGACCATGCAAAGAAGAATGTCGACACTGCAAGAAAATTGAAATGAAAGAAGGAATAATCGATTTAAGGAGAACTACCATCGATTTGAAACAGGGATGGACGACAGAAGAATTAATTGAGGCACAGGAACAAGATCCTGAAATAAAGCATCTCAGAGAATGGAAAAGACTCGACCGTAGACCCACCTGGAAAGATATTTCAACGATGAGCGCTAAAACGAAGGCACTGTGGGCGCAATGGGATTCCTTAGTTCTTGAAAATGGGTTACTCAAGAGGAAATGGGAAAGTCCGGATGGTAAAGAAATCAAAACCCTCTTAGTGGTACCAACCAGCAAAGTGCAAGAACTTCTACAGGAAATCCACGGTGGAAGCTCAGGGGCCCATTTTGGCGTGAATAAGACAATTGCAAGGATAAGGGAAAGATTTTATTGGGTCTACTGCCGTGATGACGTAGAAGCTTGGTGCAGAAAATGTCCAACATGTGCAGCCACTAAGGGACCCTCAAAGAGAACTCATGGAAAAATGGAGAAATACAACGTAGGGCTTCCATTTGAGAGAATTGCTATTGATGTTGCCGGGCCTTTTCCAACTTCTAACGATGGAAATAAATACATTCTGGTTGTCATGGATTACTTTAGCAAGTGGCCTGAAGCCTATGCTCTTCCGAACCAAGAGACTGAGACTGTCGCACGTGTACTGGTAGATCAGTTCATATCTCGATACGGAGTTCCACTGGAATTGCACTCAGACCAGGGAAGAAACTTCGAAAGCGAAGTTTTTAAGAAAGTGATGGAGATATTGAACATCCGAAAGACCAGAACCACTCCATTACATCCACAGTCTGATGGGATGGTGGAAAGATTCAATCACACCATGGAACAATACCTGTCGAAGGTTGTGGCTGATCACCAAAAGGATTGGGACAGACATTTGCCAGTACTGCTGATGGCTTATCGAGGATCGGTTCATGATTCCACAGGTCATACTCCAGCCAAGATACTCTTTGGTAGAGAATTACGTTTACCATGTGATTTGCTGTTCGGTACTCCCGAAGATACACCATTGGAAGTAAAGACTTATGCAGATGAATTGAGACTGCACCTAAGCAAGATCCATGAGCACGTCCGGGATAAGATAGATGCTAGTACTGACAGAATGAAGACCAGATACGATTTGAGGGCGAACTCAGCCGGATTTAAAGAAGGAGATTTAGTATGGTTGTACAATCCCCAGCGAAAGAAAGGGTTATCACCTAAATTGAGCCAGAATTGGGAAGGAGCCTATAAAGTCACAAAGAGGATAAATGATGTTGTCTACCGAATCCAACGCACTCCTAGGACGAAGCCTAAAGTTGTACATTTAGATAGGCTAGCAAAGTATCACGGTGGAGGTGTATCAGAAGATTTTGATCGGGACGATCAAATTTAAGAGGGGGGCAGTGTTACGAAAATGTCTAAAGCCGACTCTGTGTTCTCTGGAATATTCGATGAACGTTGAAGTAACCGCCCTCTTAATTCGAAGACTAGAACATTCTGGAAGCTTCTCGAAGGAATGACAAGACATATAAAAGCGACCATAGAAGAGACGAGGGACAGTCTACATAGTCTACAGTTAGTTTACAGTGAACTACCGTGTTATTAAAGAAGAACGAAGCTTGTGTTTTTGAAGTAGTGACAGTTATTGAAAAGTGTGGTTATTTTAAAATTGCTGTTTTGTAAATAAATACCGATTTGTTTCTTAATTAAATTTAGTTATTGGAAATCATCCTAGCGAACCCGAATTCGTAACAATATATATATATATATATATATATATATATATATATATATATATATATATATATATATATATATATATATATATATATATATATATATATATATATATATATATATATATATATATATATACCAAAAGGCAAATCTACTGGGGTTGCAGCAATGAAAAGTAATATACTATTTTTCCTTAAGCTTCGAGATGTTTATTTTATCTCTTCATCAGGAGCGCTAAAAACACGACAATGTGAATAACTCGGAAACAAAAAACTTTCTAAATACTTACAGGAGACGAGATTTCAAACAAAAAGTTGTTTTAACAATTAACATGGAGTCCAGACATCAACATGAATACAAAAATACATTGAAATTGGAAAGAATTAATAAATAAAATACCATACGAAGACGAAAAGCGACAAATGTGCTTCAAAACAAGTTTGGGATGTCAATATGATTTGACATTTGTCAGATTGCATGCATAGAAGTAGGATTATGTGTATTTCTTTAGTCCGTGTTCTTCATTCGGTAGTGACGTCATCTGTTCCAGGTCAACACGCGTTAGTTCCCTTTAAAATTTCAACACCTGAATCTTATATCTTTTCATTTCCCTGTCAATCTCTAACAAGTTTGAATATATCGCGCTGAGCTTGTCAACGTCCCTTCTAGAGTTCATAGATTTTCGATGCTGGGAGATGTGTACCATCTCAAGAAACTTCCCTTACTTTGTCTTTTGGTTCCGTGTCCAAGAATTGCAGCTTGTTCATACTTCATGTGGTGTCCAGTGTTGTTCTCGTGATTGACAAAGCCGACGAAAGTATTTTTCTCCTGGAGTCACTTTTTATGCGATGTTAGTCTTTTCTTCAAAGTTCTGCCCGTTTCTCCAAATGTAGACTTCATCACAATTTGTGCAGGAATCCTGTAGATTACGTTGCTTTTCTTTTCACTTGTGTTTTGTCTTTTAGTTTGCTAAAAATATATTTCCCTGTTTTAACGTTTTTTGTTGCTACCAGTGTGTGTTCTTGATTAACCATTGATGACAATCTTCGTGTTAATTTCTCATGGAAAGGTAAAACCAATATTCTTCTGTTGGATTCAACATTATCTTGAGAATCCATATTCCTCGAACGTTTCTCTACTCTATTTGGTGTATTGAAGATAAGTTTTTTTAAAAACTTATTAGGGTAGCCATTCTGTTGCATCAACTCAAGTAGAATTTGTAGATTCCCATGTACCATGCTAGGATCAGTCAATCTTATAATTCTTGTCTTCATATTAATAATAACATTAGCCTTTATTTTAGTAGGATGGTAGGATTTGTTGTGTATATATCTACCTGCCGATGTTGGTTTAACATACCATTCAGTTTTGACTATATCATTTAAAAAAATTTAACAATTCAGTTTTGACTATATCATTTAAAAAAATTTAACAAAAATAGAAATACCTGATGCAGTAAAAAAGTTCATGGCATTAGGCACCAAATTTAGTATCTGTCCATCTGCATCAGACATATCAATTCCAAGACTGTTAGCAGAAATGGAATCTCATAATACAGATATTGATGAACAAAAGAAGAACATTTACAGAGCAAAGGTAACAAACATAATCACTAACTTTGTGCATGACTCAAAATTGGATGGCCACAACATTTTCAAAACTTGGGAGAAACAGACGAAACGTTTTCTTAAAGAACATACAGAACTAATTCTTACAAAAGCTGATAAAGGTGGTACGTCTGTGGTGATGCTCAGAGAAACTTACGTCAACCTAACTAACAATCTCCTTAATGATAGAGAATATTATAAAGCACTACCTAGAGATCCTACAAGTACCATAGAACAGAAAGTAAACAAAACAATCAGTGAACTGGAGCAAAAAAAATACATTACACAAACTAGAGCTAAATGTCTAAGGACATATGATTCTGTTTGCCCAAAATCCATAAACATGAACTTTGTCTGAGACCTATTATATCATCAACTAACAGTCCAACTACTGAATTATGCAGGTTTCTGGATGACATCCTCAGGAAAACTTATGATTTAAATAACAACTATTACATCAAAGACTCCTTTGATTTTGCAGAGTTCATAAGGGACTTCAGATTACCGGTGAACTATAGACTGATAAGCCTTGATGTTGTGTCACTTTTTACAAACATCACGAAGGAAATGACGTTACAAGTAATAGAAGAAAACTGGGAAAAGTTAGAAGTAAATTGCACGATTCCCAAAACAAATTTCAGGGAGTTAATTGAATTGGTGTTTGACTCGACATACTTCTCAGCTAACGGTATATTTTACAAACAACTCATAGGTACTCCAATGGGTTCTATACTTTCACCCATAATAGCCCAGTACGTCGTTGACAAGTTGTTGGATGACACTATTC
>JARQZK010004790.1:0-5000 GCA_030704885.1 Cynegetis impunctata
TTTAGTTCAATAGATTCAATTGATTTTTTTCATGAGCCATTTCGTCGAGAATATATTTCCTCGCGCACTTCTAACTAGTTTTCAGCTAGCCCAGCTGAATTTAAGTTTTATCACTTACAAATTACACAGAATGCTGCAAATTTTTTTCGAATTGTTTATCGGACTAATTTTCTCTTTATGTATTACCTATACTGTGTTCTGTATAACAAGACGTTTTCATTATTTGTGAATAAATTTTTTCAGTGTAGATACACTATATTCATTTGTGGTTAATATCAACCATGAATATATATATATATATATATATATATATATAGATATATATATATATATATATATTTATATATATATATATATATATATATATATATATATATATATATATATATATATAATTTACTTCGGTCGCACTATATATGAATCTACAATTTAGGGAAACTCGGCCAATAATACACGTATTCTATTTACTCTTTATTTATAGCCTAGCTTTCGAAACACTGCGTTACTTCTTCAGAGCAATCTGCAAGGTATTCTCATTTATTCAACATATTACATTACAAAAGGAACAGTTTACTCGCCAATGTGAGGTTACAACAGTGGTCATCCCAAATATATCTAACAATTAATTTTGAACCAATTTAATATACTACTAACATACAGGTACTTAAAACCGTTAATAAACCCAATCTTAAAATACAGGAAGAAATTTCTAATTTTTCCATAAATCTGTCAAATGTCAAATAAATCTGTTTTACAATTTGGTATCAGTCACTCATCTACCGGTACATCAAAGTATGGCGCGTTTGAATACGTCAGTAGGTATGAGTATATAGGGCTCAGATTTTGTACATCTGCAGATCTTCCTGAAGAAGAAACGCAGTGTTTAGAAAGCTAGGCTATGAATAAAGGGTAAATACAATACGTGTATTTATATATACATAGATATATATATATATATATATATATATATATATATATATATATATATAATATATATATATATATATATATATATATATATATCTATGTATATATAAATACACGTATTGTATTTACCCTTTATTCATAGCCTAGCTTTCTAAACACTGCGTATATATATATATATATATATATATATATATATATATATATATATATATAAATATGAAATATTCGTACCACGTCGTGAGTAAATACATAATGAAAAGGTGTTATTCAAAATAAATATTTAATTTATTATTTTTGATTGATGTCGCTGAACTCTTGGTGAAAGTTTTAATATTTATTTAAAGAAAAGGCATTTTCAAATAAAACAAAATTTCACGATATACATAATCGGGAAATTTTGCTATAAGAGTTTAATTTGAAAATACCATTTCTTTAAATGCATATTTGTTTGATTGATAAAATTTTGAAAATTAATGACAAAGTAAACTTATATCATTAAGCGTTATGACAAACTGAAATTAAATATGAACTTAACTATATTTTGAATATAAAGACTATTTTATTTGTAAAAGAATTAATATTGTTACTGTTTTCTTCAACTCAAACAAATATTGCATTTTATAAATATTTATATCGTTTTATTCAATAACGAATCTTAAGCTTTTTGAGCTCCAATTCCCCAATTAAATCATTCAGATTCTTCATAAGGAAACATATAGTTATTCATTATTTTATTTATATAAAAATACACACTTCACCATCACATATATTATGTTAAACATATAAAAATATTTTTCAGTTGGACCTGACAAAGTTGAATAAAAACCATTTTTACGCCATTGATGTTGGTTAAAGATTGCTCATTCCCATAAGAAGTACAATGGGTTGTGGAATATAAAAGACTAATGTTTTTGAAATAAAAAAAAAAAAAAAAAAATTTTTTTATAACATCGGGTGTTATAAATTATACCTTGGCGGTAAATTGTTATTTGTACTGCTCTTCTTACCTTAGTTTTGACCAACAGTATGAATGTTAAATCACTATAGTTAGGTGAATGAATTACTTGAGCTTGAATTAGTAAAGAAAGTAATTAGAAATGGAAAAAAAACATGTTTTGTATTTGGGAATATTTTTAAGACATTCACACAAATTTCAAAACTCTGTAACGCACATTTCATCTCTACCACTTCCAACGGCATCGATAAGGGGGGTAATGGGGGTAATTAACCACCCCCCAAGATAGACTTTTGACAAAAAAAAAGTTTTTTGCCTACACTTGACGAAAGAAAACAAAAGTGTATTATCACCAATTTTATCCTCATGTAAAAATATATATTATTTCCTAGTTCACAGCTTTTTTGAGAAAGGTTACTTTAGGAAGAATACAAGAATTATGTTTATTTTCATTAAATATTACCTAAGTTTTGTTACCTTATAATTCTATTCCTCAATATGCCAAGGGGCAAGAGCATACAAACAATATAAAAGTGTTTTGAAAATTTATTTTGTTAATCTGTTACCCCCCCCAAAAGAAAAAATTATCGACGCCCTTGACCACTTCATCGGACACTATAGAGGCGAAGCTTGAGTCACAACTGTTATTATTTGATTCCTAATTGAAATGGATTTACATTCAATTGAAAAGATTTATAATGAATTTATAAAAAGTATTCGACAATTCTTGAAAATAAAGGATCGCCCAAACCGCAAACATTCTAATGTATACTATATACCACAGAAGATAATTGTAACGGAATAGTATATTCTGTAACAAGGTTAGAATTAAAATTCGATGCGAGTGGAAAAGCCGAGCGCGAGCCGAAGGCGAGCGTGAGGAACCACGAGCATCACGAATTTTCATTCTGAATATTTAATATATTTGAATGATACTTTTCATATTTTCGATGGGAAACTTGACAGCAATAATTTTGACACTTACCTACTCAAATTTGCCACTACGATGACAATCAACTGCGTCAAGGCTAGGGTTGCCATCTACTAAATTGCTGACGCCGGACAAAAAATTTAAAAACCCCGGACGTTTGGGTGTAATTTAGTTTCTTTCCCGGACACCCCGTAAAATATATTTTTTTCGAATAAAATGAAACATCGTTTATATTTTTATTTTTCATTCATTCAAACTTCAAACCGCTTATTTGCGATATAAACAAACAACAAAAAACAAATAAAATATCTACTAATAAAACACAGTTTACAGTTTTCTCTTTTTGAAATAATGTGGTAACAAAATAATGAGAAACTATTTTTTTGCTATCATCAATAAAAAACAACTTATAATGATAATTTTTGGTAGATCAAAAAGACTACATTCTACATTGTAACAACAAATTGTAGGATAGGTGATCTAGTTCGAATAGGTTGAGTAACCACAAAGCCTAAATTATTTATTAACTATAAATTAAAAGTAAGTAACAAGTTTTAATTTTAACGAGGTGAAGTTCTTTTTACTAACTTAACTTGATATTTTTCAGACTTATCAATTTCTGCCAAAGTGACTTTCTTCTCCATCGGGAATTTTTAAAGGAGAAAGCAACTCAAATCTTTAAAATTATACTTTATTCTGGTCAGAGGAGAAAAGGTATGTGTATTTAGCAAGTTTCTCTCTGGATTTAGCTTGTATACGGCTAACGATTATACATTAATTTTTGACTATGATTTGTTTTAATATATTGTTCATCTTAAAATCAATCGGGATTCCCCGGACACAAAATTTGTCATATTTTGAAGTCCCCGTCCGGACGACCCCCAGGCTCCCCCTAAACTAGGACAAATCCGGGGAAACCCGGACGGATGGCAACCCTAGTCAAGGCTAATGTTATTATTGCTAGCCAGTGTGAGAATATTATTCTATTACAAGGGAGAGAAAGCAAATACATTTAAATTGCATGGGGGCAGAGATGTTGCAGAATATGTCTTCAATCTCAAGAGAGAGAATTCCAGCATTCTGTAATCAAATTTGATATCAGAATTGGCGAATTCTGTGATGATCGTGGAGAAAGTTTGTGGTTTCAATATAATGAACAAGTTATTGAATATATCTATATTCTATGCAATTGAAAAAAATATTTTCATCGATTTCTATAATTTTTTTGAAAATATAATAAGTTTAATCTTTCACGCCAGTGTCAAATATGAAATCTGTTATTAATTAAACTAATTTTATCAGATATGTTTCAAATGAACAATGGATAATCTCACATTTCTTGTTATATCAGAAGTTTTCTCAATTTGGGGGTAGTTGCAGAAGTACCCAACAGGACGTATAGATGGCGGTTATTATTTGAAAAAAATTACTATTGTAGCAAGTACTAAGCTTATGAAGTTTAATTTTAAAATACTAGGTTCTCTTTTATTTATTTAACTTTCATCCATAGTGAACTCTCTCAATACATTGATATGTAATGTTAAAGCCAAGCAAAAATTTTTGGTCCAGCTTGTCACTTTTTCAATAAAGACAGAAATAATTTTCAGTCTTTATTGAAAAAGTGACAAGCTGCACAAAAAATGTACGAGCCATAAAGTGGTAGAATTGTGGAGTTTGACGTGTCTCATTATAAAGAGAGTACCTATCTAAGTATTTTAAGTATATGTTTTCACATTTTTTTGTGATTTATTGTAAGGACGGATACTTCTTGGACTACCCGCATACATATAAAATACCACAAAGAGTAAATTTTATTCGACAAGAACACCAATGGTTACTGAGAAAATTGTATTAATTTAAATCATATCATAGCCTTCAACACAACCAAACTGTTCTATCCAAATAATGAAGAATAACATATTGACCTTTAAAATTTTAGAGATATGTAGGTACTTCCCATAAAAGTAAACTCCCAAATTGTCAATGACTAAGTCGATTTCCATGTATTCCTGTAGTTTGAATCTGTCTTATAAGAGAGCTTGTGGTTCACTTCTATGTCAGTTTTGATAATGTATTAGCAATTCGAAACATAATGTAATGTAAATGTAATCAATAGTCGTATTTTCCACGAAAATAACAGAGCATTGCACTGTTAACTGTATCGCAAGTTAACAGGAGTGATTTCTA
>JARQZK010004790.1:10000-14672 GCA_030704885.1 Cynegetis impunctata
ATGTATTTTGGGAGTTTATTAAATACAGTCACAGCCATATACGATGGAGACTTCTCAAACATTGAAGTTGTATGTTTCGGCACTGAGAATAGGCTAGCATGACGAGTTCCGTAGTTATGTCCATCTCCCAGCCTTTGAAGTTGTACACAATTAACTTTCGCATGGAGAGCAGATTTCAGGACAAATACTGAAGGCAATGTGAGCAGCCTACATCGGATGAAATGTTCTCTACACGATTGACGAGGCCTCAATCCAAATATGAGCCTGATTGATTCTTTTCTGCAATACAAAAGCTCGCTTCCACTCAACCGAGGCACCCCAACCATATAGTATAGTTGTAGGTAAGATGGCTATAGATTTAAAGAAAAGTACACTACTGAGTAGTTGGGACTCACTCAAAGTACTTCGCAGTTGAAGGATGGCAAAATAACCTTTATTTAACTTCATACACACCTCATCAACCTGTGTTGTCCACCTCAAGTTAGCATCTGCACTCATACCCAAGTACCTAACATTTTCACTAGTATGGATATCTTCTAGTGGGGACAGCCGTTTAGCATTATGAAAATTGATGAACTGAGTTTTATTCACATTAAGAACCAGTTTATTTCGCTGACACCAACTTTTCATTCTTTCACATACATCCAGAATTTTCTGGTGAAGCTCCTCACCACTCCTTCCCGAGACCACAACTGCGGTATCGTCTGCATACATTACAGTTTTATCACATGAGAGAAAACTGGGGAGGTCATTTATGAAGAGATGAAGAGAAGAGGTCCCAGAACAGAGCCCTGAGGAACACCAAGATCCCTATCATGATTTTTGGAGAAATCGCTCCCAACCCTCAAAATCAAAACTATAGCAAAATTTGTTTCTGAGCCCTAATTTTTTTGCTAATATGCCTAGCCTAATAAAATTATTGCGGATATTTGAACCAGCAAACCCCCTTCAAATTTAATTACAGGGTTGAAATTTGGTACATGGATTCAAATAATGCTGTGGTACGATTTTTTGCAGGTTTAAACTCTTTAGCCGGATGTTAATTTTAATTATTAATATCTACATATCAACAAGATGATAAAAAACTGTTACATTATACATATTGTCAGTTTCGAGTATTATAACAATATTATTGTGACCCCTTCTCAGTATCGACTACGACACTGCATTTCGTGGATAAATTCTACTTCATAATATTATCTGTTTGCGTCAACCAAATTAGACAAAACTTGTTTCGCAGCTTTCGAGAAAATCCTTAGCAAATTATAAATTCATATACCAACGAAATAATTACCGTAGCACCATATCAATTAGGTAGGTATATTTATTCCTACGTGAAGCGGAATTGATTGAAATGATGATGGGCATGAGGGCTTACAAGGTATTAATATTTGTCATTGTTTGGAAATATTCCTAACCAAAGGAATTCTTTAATACATTGTTTGCAATTTGTGAAAGGTTGACCTATCACAATCATCTTTAAATTACCTATGCCAATGGATGATACTGTGGTAGTCTACCCAACTAACATTTTTTGGAGCCTAAAGTTTTATTAATCAGTAACGGATATTTATAAGAGGTTTATAAAGAACCTTAGCTTTTATAATAGTTTTTTTAGTTTTATAAGGAAACTATTGGTGTTACCAGTTTCAAAAGACGTCCAGAAAATACCAATATACTTGAAGTTTTATAACATTGCATCCAAAACGTTTCCGTTACCGTATCTATAAAACTTTTGGTGTTGGTTACTTATAGTTTTTTAAAAGAGTTTTATAGCGTTCTTAAAAACCTCATTATAAAGCTTTTACTCTTGGGGTTTTATAGCTTACTTCGTAAAACCTTTACAAATCTTGAGGTACTTAATAAATATTCTACAGCTAGTACAAAACCTAAAGAATTTCATAAAACTTATAGGAATTTTATAAAACTTTTTCATAGGGGGCCGAAACTATATTTTTGAGGTAAAGATGTTTGATGATTGTTTTCCGTGTTTTCTTAATGTTTAATCAGTAATCGTGGTTATTGTCTATGATTTAATAATTGATTGTAAGTAAATAAATATGCCACAAGAGAGAAAAAATTGGAAAAAGGTTAAATACAGTAGCAGCTTTTATATAAATTGCGCTAAAACCCGGGAGAATATTTTGCGAAGCACACCACCAGGTGATAAATCACCCACAACTAAATTTATCAAAAATGATATAGACTAAAACGCAGACTTTCCTCAAGAAAATATATTAATAATATAAAACACTCGTTTTAGAGCTAATATAAACAAAAACGACATTCAAAAGTGGGGTTATGCAATTGATATTTGACATTTGAGAACTGGTAGCTTTGAATTGGTTTTCCGGTTACTTTCAGTTTTTAGAAATACCTTTTCGGTAATAATCCCATAAGACACCTAGGTAAGTTCTATAAAAGTTTTTAAGGTGTTTATTATTACTTAAAGGCACACAAGTTAAAACTATAAGTTTTTAAAAAGCGAAATGGCGAACATGGCGTCCTTTTATATGGCGGCCATTTTTATGTTTGTGTTCGAATTGACATAAATATCCTCACAAAGAAGAAAAATATTACATTTTAAGCAATATTACTGAAGCTTGAAGACGTATTTCTTCAAAAATATGGGATTAAGTAATGTTGGACAGCTTATTTGCAGAAAAAGGAATAATGAGACATAATTTTAATTTTCAGGTTTTTTAACAAATAAATTGTTAGAGAGCCCAAAACGGGGGCGCTTCAGATTTAGGGAATGGTAAAAGAAACTACTCGATGAAATCTTTCGTGCCAAATGAAATCAGTCCTCATAAAAAAATTGCCAAAGTAATTTAAGTTGTTATAATACCTAATTGCTTTAATATGGCATTTTCAATAATATCAAAAGTGAAAATCCATTGCTGTCAACTTTAAAGTAGAAGCAGAATAATAATGAGAAGGACTTGAAATAGAACATATTGTGAACAAACAATGTAGAAGGAGATGAAGCTAAAAGGGGTGGTTTATTTTTGGTGTTTATAAATACTATAGGCGAGGATGTTTTAATATTAAGGTTTTATAGCGGTAACGAAAATATATTCCTTGCCGCTATAAAACCTATTTATGTTTTATAAAGGTAACGACAACGTCTTAGTTACAAATAAGTGGAAAGTGAAAGTTTTATATGTTACTAAAATTTAGTCACCGTTACCTTTATAGGATTCTCCATTTAAGTGCTATAGGGGTTTTATAAAAGAAACGAAAACGTTTCGCGAACAATTGATAGTTTCTTAGGTTTTATAAAATAGGTAATCGAAACGTAACCTTTACCATTATAAAACAAAAACTGTTAGTTGGGTAGGTAACGGTACTCAAATTAATGAGAATATGATATTTCTCTATTCATAAAACACTTGACAAAATAAATGGGCCAAATACTTAAACTGAATTATTATAGGTAGAAGGCTGTAAATTCTGAACAACAGAAACGACTGTATATATAATATATATATATATATATATATATATATATATATATATATATATATATATATATATATATATATAAACTGCGCCGCAAATTTAACGCATAGCTTAAATGTTTCCTAAGTTTTGACTGTGAATATTTTCTCAGGCGGTGATCCGATTTGAATAAATCTATCACCAAAGTGTAGCTCCGTTCTTTGAGGAAATGCAATAGTTATAAGATTATCAAAAAAAATTAATAAACTCATTGTACAGGGTGTTTGAATAGCGACATGTTTTCTTCGTCCAAGTTTACATCCTTCTGCGGGCAATATCGGGTAGCTCAGGCAGGAAAAAAATAGACGGAGTTATAATCGCATGTCTTCTGAGTAATTTGTTTTCTTCAATCGTCTGTTTATCTTGAGCCACTCGAGAGAAATTCATGATTTTATAACCGCTCACACTTTTCGAACGAAATTTTAAAAAAATTTTTGTTAATTTGCGAAGAAGGCTGTGTATACAAAATGTCTTTACAAGTAGAAACTGTGTTTATTTGGTTTTGTATGTCCCCTCATACTACAAGCCCTTTCTGAATCTTTTCAAAATTACCGAACTACCTGACTACCAATTTAGAATGGGTTTTTCCTACGTTACTAATTTGTAACCATCCTTCTATTTACCCTTTCTACACAATTTGTCATTTATTCATTTCTTGTATTCGATTTAACGGAAAAACCTATTTATTAGTTAGCATTAAGCATCTGAAGAAGATGAAGTTTCACGGAACGAGGGTCATGCGTTATTTTACTTTGTGTATATAAATAAATATGTATATTTTTTTTATAAACCATTGTTTTGATATCTTTATTAATTTACATAATGTATCGGTCCAATCAATTCAAAATAAATAAATGAACAAAGTTGTCAACTTTTGATGAAATTTCGTTAGCGATGTCTCCTTCACAAGTTAACAAAAAAGTTTTAAAATATTTCGTTTGAAAAGTGTGAGCGGTTATAAAAACACGAATATCTTTCGAGTGGCTCAAGATAAATAGACGATTGAAAAAACATATTACTCAGAAGACAGGCGATTATAACACTGTCTATTTTTTTTCTGCCTGAGCTACCCGATATTGCCCGTAGAAGGATGTAAACTTGGACGAAGAAAACATGTCGCTATTCAAACACCCTGTACAATAAGTTTATTCATTTTTTTTGATCATCTTAT
>JARQZK010004791.1:0-14612 GCA_030704885.1 Cynegetis impunctata
GCTTAGTCTCAGTGAGGTCGATGATATATTCTTCATATATAATAGATTCCCTTACGTAAACTATAACACCGTCGTTTTGATTAAATCTGGAATTAATTTAAATAATATTAAAACGTGGAATATAAAAACTCACTCACCTCTTTTAAACCCCATGTTTCAGGTAGAACGATTATATCTATATTTTTGGCCCCGAGCTCCTCTAAATAAATCAAAAATTCATCAAAATTATGATTGATACTTCTAATATTAAACTGTATGATATTTAACGAATGTTCATCCAATAAATTGTCTGTGTGTAACGCTGCTATGGTCTCGTACTCCCTGGTCAGGACTCCATCAGCCTCAACGAAATCAGAATTAAACTGAATACTTGTACTACAGTGATTTCAAAATAAAGAAAAACAATAAAACTAAATAAACGAATACAATCAAAGTTAGGTATAAGCTTAATGTATCCAATCCAGTGAAAACGATAACTCCGCGTATACAGTTACTTTATTAATCGAAAAATATGTGTTCTACAAAAACTCAAATCATTTTACTCCGATATTCTAGAAATTCATTTTAACATTTTTTTATTTTTTTTTATATTCTAGAAGTTGTAATTTGCTTTTGATTTTCACCGTACTCCCATCAATGCTAGCAAATATACAACCATCAAACGACCAAGCATTAGTTTTTCCCAACAAAACCCTCCGCCTCATTCAGCAACTCAACACGAACTTTAGTGAGATCTTCACAAATAAACAGTTTTGCCATTTTGAATTTTTTGACGTTTTTAAGGACAGTCTTCTTATCCATGAAGTTATTAAACTTAACGATTACAGGCCGTGATTTTCCTGGTCTACATTTCTTTCCCAATACGATAAACATTTAATTTTTAGTGGAAATATCTGGTATAAGCATACTTCAAGAGATCAGCTGTCTTATTCACCGATGTTTTCAACTTTTTCTTCGGGAAATTCCATGATATACATATGTTGTTTACCTTATCAGCTTGTTGGATATTATCAAGTTTTTGTTCCATTGAGTCAATTCTGATTATAAGACCATTCATGATTTCATTGGATTTTACGCTCGTGAAGGTCAACTTTATCACTGATTGTTTTAAACATACTTGAAACGAAGTCTTTTGTCATTGAATATCTCAATGATGGATTCCTTGATCAATTGCTTTAATTCAGACTTTTCTTGCTGGCTTCTTGTAGGGGCCATAATGATTAAGATATTTTCCCTTATAGCACACACAGGAGTCACAAATTTGATAACTTTTTCACAATATTTCAACTTTAATTTTGCAGTTAAGCGGAGCCCGTCTCGGATACGTGTTTACTCGCCGTGCATCAGAAGATGAAGAATGAATGAATATTTATATATATATATATATATATATATATATATATATATATATCTTGATAATTATTAGCAATAACAGGCTTGTTGAATCTTAAAATCTCGATTTTATTAAAAAGTTGACGTTTCGCCACGACATTCGTGGCTTTATCAAAACTTTTGAAATAATTGAAATTTCTTTGACATTTATTGATTTGAAAAAATTTGAATAGAAAAAGACTACTATGTTTCACTAAAAATTTTCGGTTGTGGCCTTTCTTTGTTATTTATTACGTGCTATTCAGTATAATATTAACATTCAAATCTGTTATTATTAGATGGTAAGGGAAACCACAGAAACATTTACCCACGTAATGTTCGAAATAGGTTCAAATTATTTCGATTTTGAAGAGTCAAAGAATAGGGTACTATTTATCTTTTTTTCAAAAATTTCTCATTGCGGCTGTGGCCGTCTTCAGTTATTAATTACGTGCTATTTAGTCCAATATCAACAGACAGGTCTGTTGATATAAGATGGGAAGGGAACCACAGAAACCTTCACCCACGTAATGTACAAAACAGGTTTAAAATATTTTATTGTTGTCTTTAAAAAGACATTACTTGTTATTTTGGAGATCACATGTTCTAAACTATACTTTCTTTTTAGAAAAATTGAAAATTCTAGATGTTCAGATTTTGTCTAAGAAGATGAGTTGTTATGGTTAGAGTTTGTTTGTTGAATTATTTTGTCTTGATTTATGTTGTTTCTTAGAAAAATTAAAGAATTAAATCTGCGTATATTGAACTCAAATGTTTGATATCTGTTCTATCATTTACGACTTTATTTAAATTTTTTTGAATATGTAACATTTCTAAAATTTCTCTGCGTTTTTGATCTTTTTCTATTTCTAAAATTTTTGTGCTATCAAAGTTGAAAGTATGATTCTCATTGTTTTTATGTTTTATTAGTGCTGTGGTTTATGTTCTGGTATATTTGTGTGCTTTTAATCTTTCTTCTAAATTTTGAAAAGTTTGTCCTATATATGATTTATTACAATTATTACAGGGTATACTATAAACAACATGAGATTTTTGCAGAAGACGTGTTTTACTTTTTAATTTAGAATATATTTGTTTTATTTGATTTTGTGCAGTGTGGGCTAATGTTGTAAAATATAATCAATCAAGGCATTTCAAGCACATTAAAAGTGAGAGCTGTATGAATATCGATTTTTTTTCTACTCAAGGGACCCACATTTTAACGCCGGTTTTTAACAACCAATGGGCTTGAATTTAAGTCATTAACCAACATATTAGTTTTTTTTGAACCGCTAAATTCCGGACATACACAACACCGAAGAGCAAGGTGGGACTCGAACCCACAATCCTTGGTTTACAAGCGATACACCTTACCGCTGGGCTACCGAGGCCTATCGATTTGACAAAATATTCAAATGTGATAACTCGGTTTTTGTATGAATTGTAAAGTCGTCTATTCAACTCAGAAATGTACTCGTTCCAGCAAGATGTTCTGCAAGCAATTTTTTCGATAATATTAAACTGAATCACATATCGGCTTTATTTCCGAAGCTTCGTTCTGTATTTATTGCAACTCTCAAAGCTCGTTCATTCTAATTGGATCGTTGAATTTAACTAGACAATAGGCCACTGGAGATTTTAGAAGTACACGTACATAAAAAAGCACGAGTCTTTCTGCATCGTCAGTTCATTATATCCACACAAAATCTCGTCTAACTTTTCATCGATACTTGTAGTGCTTCCATTATCTGGTAATTGAAAAGGGCTTCAAATGGAAATAATGAAGAATCTATTCCAATGAAGTGGTTTATTCTTCGAAAAGCAGATTCGACATTAATCAATGCAATTCTTATCTTGTTAATTACTCGAGGCATTACCCTCGATTATCCGATGAATCGAATGGTCAACTGAAGTTAGCTTTGACATGAATGCATCTCAGCGAATTTTATATAGTCGATATGTCCTACGTACATGCATCTGTTCAATCTCCTTATCTTGCCGTTTTACGATGACGGGTTTTTATCGAACAAGATGTTATACATCGTTTGTATACGTCTTTTCTGATAAATTTTCTCGGTGGAAAATTATAGTTGATGTTTTATGAGATATAAGATAGATGAAAATTGACGGATATTTTCAATATATTTTCAGTTTCAGTATTGTAACCATTAACAGCACTTAGATTATGAAATTCAATTTCTATAGGAGTTTTTGGTATACTCGTATAGACACATTCATTGTTAACTATAGTCCGAAATTTGTGTTTCAAATATATGCCTAATAATTAAATAGATAGACTCTGATGAGGAAACTTTCAGCTGTACAAATCTGTAATTTTTTAAACAGATTTGAATCAGAAGTACCAAATAAAGGATTCTTAGTTGAAGTTCGCTTTCTTTTTTTACTTTTTTTTGTACAACTCGAAAGCTCTAGTTATAAATGACGGAAAGATCCGGATATTTCAACTTTCTTTATAGATTATAGATTTTATAGACACCAAGGAAGCTAAGTTTCAAGTTACACACCTCCTGGCAAAGTTGCACACCCTTTGTTAAAAGTTGGGTATCTCTTGAGATTCCTGCTTAAGTGACTCACCCCTCGTACTATTTCTCCCACTCACAATCACCAAAAAATCGTTTCATATGTAAGAGGTCTTCGATCGAAATGACCAACGATAAACGGTGCTTTTGAGCAAGATGGCGCCACTTTAGGTAATCATAACCTATATGACTGTTACAAGTCTCTGGTTTGTGTACGGACAGAATTTACAGCATTTTTTTTGAAAAATATCTATAAGATTAGGTTTTTGGACCCTAGGACCGACCCCAGTGAACTGTCGACGGAGCACACCAATTTCTGTCCTTCTAGACGCCATGTTTAAAGTATGGCATATTATCCTAGGAGCCATAAGACGCAAATTAGTGATCGTTGCAGAATTTTCGAAAACAAAGAATTTCTTGTTAAAGCAGAACATAATTCTTTGCAGTGAATTTTCATGGAATAAAACAGTCAGTGTTTTATTTCCTGTCGGTTCATTATATGAATGTACTAACGAGTATTCACTAGAAAATACTAAATAATAATAATAGGTACTTAAATTTTACAAAAATATACTTTGGTACGTATGTTCTATGAAAATATATTATACTTTAGAAGAATGAACATTCGAAAACGTCTGTTATATATAGTTATTAACCAATTCATTCGAAAATAGAACACTTTCACATAACCTTCCAAAAGTGTGTTCAAATGCTCAAAATTCCATACTGCCTCACATAATAGTGTTGATTAATAGATACATAGTAATGCAATTGACCGTTGTTCTGAACTAATTACTTATATCAGTACAATACATTTGAATGTTTGCTATTTATATTCAATTACGGTCGTACTGTGGTTTATGCATACCACAGCGCATCACTGAATAATAGCAGAAAACATTACCAACTCAAGGATCGAAAATAAAGGACTTTCAATATAAGTTCACGAAGAAATATCCATTACAGTGATCTATGTCCGGATGCACAAATATAGTGCAGATTCTGACCGCAACCACAAATGACAGCTTTCAATAAACATCTTCAGTAATAATTTGAAAAGTTCAAGAAAGGTTTGCATATATGGTATTGGTTTGTAACGATAGATATTCATTTGCAGTCCTAGAGATGCAAGCATTCACTGCGATTATTCAATGATGGCGCTGCGATCTTTACATACCAAAATATAGCTATCATTGAAGATAGTAGCGAAAAAGAGGAGATTTAGTGACTCACTTCATACCGAGTGTGCAGTAGGTACTGATTAAATCGAATAAGATCTAAACAGCTGTATATTGTTCTTGGGTTAGAGTGGTTTGCCATATTTCTATTATATGTTGAGAAGTGTGACACTATCAGCATTGGAACAGATAAAGCCAGCTCTATCGGAAGTTCATTTTATGATTTTAAATTTCCAAATAACTTCAATTGGCCGGATTCGTTTGAAATAAATATTCAACACAGATTGCGGACACAAGAACAGAACAAACCAGAAAAATCCATGACGTTCAGTATATATAAAATAGGTTAAAGAAAACACTCTCGGTATTGGAACAGATGAAGCCAGCTCTATCGGAAGTTAATTTTATGATTTTAAATTTCCAAATAACTTTAATTTGCCGGATTCGTTTGAAATAAATATTCAACACAGATTGCAGACACAAGAACAGAACAAACCAGAAAAATCCATGACGTCCAGTATATATAAAATAGGTTAAAGAAAACACTCTCGGTATTGGAACAGATAAAGCCAGCTCTATCGGAAGTTCATTTTATGATTTTAAATTTCCAAATAACTTCAATTGGCCGGATTCGTTTGAAATAAATATTCAACACAGATTGCGGACACAAGAACAGAACAAACCAGAAAAATCCATGACGTTCAGTATATATAAAATAGGTTAAAGAAAACACTCTCGGTATTGGAACAGATGAAGCCAGCTCTATCGGAAGTTAATTTTATGATTTTAGATTTCCAAATAACTTTAATTTGCCGGATTCGTTTGAAATAAATATTCAACACAGATTGCGGACACAAGAACAGAAGAAACCAGAAAAATCCATGACGTCCAGTATATTTAAAATAGGTTGAAGAAAACACTCTCGGTATTGGAACAGATAAAGCCAGCTCTATCGGAAGTTCATTTTATGATTTTAAATTTCCAAATAACTTTAATTGGCCGGATTCGTTTGAAATAAATATTCAACACAGATTGCGGATACAAGAACAGAACAAACCAGAAAAATACATGACGTGTCCAGTATATACAAAATAGGTTAAAGAAAACACTCTCGGTATTGGAACAGATAAAGCCAGCTCTATCGGAAGTTCATTTCATGATTTTATATTTCCAAATAACTTTGATTGGCCGGATTCGTTTGAAATAAATATTCAGCACAGATTGCGGACACAAGAACAGAACAAACCAGAAAAATCCATGACGTCCAGTATATATAAAATAGGTTGAAGAGAACACTCTCGGTATTGGAACAGCTCTATCGGCAGTTCATTTTATGATTTTAAATTTCCAAATAACTTTAATTGGCCGGATTCGTTTGAAATAAATATTCATCACAGATTAAGGACACAAGAACAGAACAAACCAGAAAAATCCACGACGTCCAATATATATAAAATAGGTTGAAGAAAACACTCTCGGTATTGAAACAGATAAAGCCAGTTCTATCGGAAGTTCATTTTATGATTTTAGATTTCCAAATAACTTTAATTGGCCGGATTCGTTTGAAATAAATATTCATCACAGATTGAGGACACAAGAACAGAACAAACCAGAAAAATACATGACTTCCAGTATATATAAAATAGGTTAAAGAAACATGGTTTCATCTATTTCGAGATGATATTTCCAAATAACTTCAATTGGCTGGATTCGTTTGAAATGTGAAATATGATGAAATTCCAAAATGACTATTTAACCTCAAACGAAACGACACGTGTAGACCCAAATCTTTTCGTTCAAAGTTTCTATATACAGCACTAAGTCGATAAATTTGGTAGACGTGCAAAATTTGGAGGGTTTAACTACCGATTATACCCTCGAGTATTTTCCGCCCCTTTCAGCACATTGGAATACTAATGGCAGTTCAATTCATTCTGCAAAGTAAGTCAGTCGCTTGTGATATCAGTTGGTTTATGGTTACTAATATTGATTAAGTTTCAGTGATGGTTATAACAATTAATCGAATACTAGCCGTGAATAATTAATTAATTTGTAATAAGTTTAAATAATTTCCTAATGAAATCTTTAAAATTCTGAGTTTCTGAAATCATTTTAGAGTCTTGACATTTGAAAGAAGTATTCTTTGGGTACCTAACCCTTGAATTGCACTATACACTACTAATCAAAATTCGCAGAATTTCTTAGATCAGGGTTTCTCAAACTTTTTTTTCGTGACCCGATTATTTTTATATTGTAAATAAAACTTCACAGTTTTCGATATTCACCATGTTTTCTTTCAATAAACTCAAAAGTTTTAATTTTGCAATATCAAATTATTTTAATGACAATTAAACAAATAAGAAACTACAACAATCCAATTAACTAATATAACATTAAAATTGAACTTTTATAACTATTCTAAGAATTAAATTCATTTGAAATATTTTATAATTCAATTAACCTTTTATTTTGAGAAATTTTGATGCACAAATGTTTTTTTTTTCTTCTGATTAAAACTGCTTGTCACTTCTTTCTTCTTTCTATTTGAATTTTCTCTTCAGTACTCCTCTAACAGCCTTCTTCCCATCAATTTTCATTCATAATTCATCCACAAACTCCATGATATACCATATTATATAATTTATTTCGATATATTATTTCTTTCGATAACTATTTTTTTAAATCTTTCTCCAAAACTATCAATTTCATAATGGCTGACATAAACATAAACCAATCTTTCCATCTCCATGTAAATACTCATATACTATTCAATTTTAACAAATCACAATTGCCTCCATGTAACTTCTAGATTATAAATCTATTTTAAATATTTCAAATTTTGACAATTTCATGACATCTTCTGACAGCATACTTAAAATTTTTCTTATATTCTCAAATTTTATATCCTATCATTAATTTTCAGGAGAAGCTACAAAGTATAATGTTTCAATAAAATATATATAAAGAGATTTTCTCCCATTACTTACAGATATTATTAACACACACACACATATTAAAATAATAAAAAAAAAACATCTACTATCACAGATGAGAACAGAAAAACGAATGACCTCGTACGAAAACAGCAAGGAGTTAAACTTTATCTAGAATATTATTGTTCAGTATTAAGTATTTTCCGGTGAATTCTGAAAGCTGCCAGTCGTTTATAAAATATGGATGGACCGACAGAAAATAAGACAGTGATAGTTTTAATCCTTAAAAATTCACACCATAGAATTCTGTCTTGCTTTGACAAGAAGTTCTTTGTTTTCTAAAACCCACAAATCGCTAAATTATTATTAAAACAAGAATATTTATATGACAGAATAAACACCATGAAGCATCCTTCATTTATAATCTTAGTATTGATCATTATATTTGTTATAGAGTTAATAATTTTACCATGAAACCATAAATGGAAAATTTTTAGCGTTTGCTGAGTTGGCGTGTTATCACTGGTATTAAAACTAGTGCACTGTTTGATCGGAGGAATTTTTAGAAATTATAAGAGCCAAGCTTAACGACCGATATTCCCGCGAAGTATTTTACGATGCTTTTTCACGCTTTATTTGTGTACAGTGGGGTTGAATGTAGCGAACTATACGGATGTATATCTGGCCCGATAATCGCCGAATTTGGTCGCTCCCGGGTGCGTTGTTTGTGTCTACGTCGTTGTTTTGCTATTTTTTGCCAACACACTCTCGTCGAAACCTGAACGAAGTCAGTATAGAAACAAATTTGAAAAAAATATATTTCTATATCATCGGAAATCGCGCATTGTAGCATCATCTTATCTTATAAATAATGATTGATAATAATGAAATATAAAGGAAATATAATTTCACGATTCTCACTTGTGTCGTGTGTTTTCGAAGATATATATATATATATATATATATATATATACATATATATTTATATATATATATATATATTATATAATATATATATATATATATATATATACTATATATATATATATATATATATATATAAAATTCAGAACGAAGAAGTGTAATGTGAAAGAGGATATGAGAAATCTTATGAAGGCTTCCTAGAAAAAAAAGGAACTATAAGAAATATAGTGCAAACTATATAACAATATTACTGCATAAAAAATGAAGAGAATCGTTTTGCCAATATTTGTTTTTTAAGCTGTACACTTAACGTCGAATACAAACTTTGTGGCGATTTTTCCTAGGGACTATAAATTCCAAATAAGAAGATACTATCGACGAATTTTTTCTCAATAGAGTATGCGTCCAATTATGACGTTTTCTGCGTTTTCATGAAAGGCATCAAAAGCAACTGCGGTACTTACTTCATTTCTGCTTCACTTACTTCATATATATTTTACATATTACTTAGTGCGGACTGCCCGAAGGTTTTTGAAAATTGGTTCTGATAAAACGTAACGTAAATTCTATATTTAAAAAACGTTCGTGTACTTTGACAGTTGATGGATTTTTTAACAGAAAAATTCTATAAGTTATTGAAAATTGACTTCACAAAATTGCAATAGTAGCCGTATGATAGACTTGACATTAGCTCTGCTGATGCAGATTCATAGTACGCAAAATCACTATTAAAATTTTTCGTTGCCCTAATCTACAGAGATTTCGAATGAATTCATGTTTATTGGATTAAAATATAAAAACTATATTTTTTTTGTAAAACATTTTATTTATATTATTCTGTAAGGAGCTTGACAAAACTTCAAATTCGTATCTTATTATTGGCAATCTTCAGAATTTGGTTTGATTGAATGATAAGGTTGATTAACTGCTTGCTTTATTTCAGAGTGCAATAGCTAGTTGATAGTTTGAAATCAATTAATTGATTCTAATTTCTTGATATTGCTCCATGGACGATTGATAATGAAAATTGGTTCATGTTTTTAAATTTGATATTGCAATCGATAAAACAAGAAATTTGATTGTTATCTTGCAAACTCCATTTAACAGCTATCCTGTAGAATCATAACCTAAATAAAAACACGATGGAAGGAGAGTATTCACTGCGTATACAATTTCTTATTTCATATTGTTATTTTCAACTACCTGAGAAATATATTCCAAAATTTTGCTGAAATGCTGGTGTTTTTTTTTGTTGAGGTAGTTCTCGTAATAAAAACCATTGATTAATAAAAGTGTGTGTCGAGTACACCACTATGATCCAACCTTTTAAGATAAATTTCAGAATTTGGATTCCCATGTTCACAGGTTGCTGAAGACGTCGAATTTTTCGATTGTGTATTTTTGCTCGATTTCGAAGGATTAAAACTTCTCCTTAAAATTTGACGCGAAGACAGACAAAAATTAAGGTACTTCGGATTGTCAATGAACCATTTCCGGTTTCAGGCAGAATTTTCCTTCTTATATTTGGATAAATGAATCTCTGTGGTGCTCTTGTTCGCAACTCAATCCTCCGCAATCATTTCACAATTTAAAAGGATACCATGAAAATTACAAACTTTCCATAATATTAATTATTTCAGCGGATGTTCTAGACGTACCCGAGTTTCATACAAAGTTATAGATCAACGTTCTTCCACATTTCACGAATAATCATGAGGAATTATTCATTTACTCAACAGAAATTCAATCCAACTGGCGTTTTCCAACAGTTCTTGAAATTACCACTGATATGAAAACTTCGAGGTATAGGATAAATTGAATTGAATGTAAAATCTTATTTCCATGAAGGGTATATCTATGTATATATATATTAACGTAAATATATATTTATTCGAATTGTTGTTGCCTGTGAACTATTTCTAATCTCTTGAAAATTATTAGCAATAACAGGCTTGTTGAATCTTAAAAAACTCGATTTTATTAAAAAGTTGACGTTTCGCCACGACATTCGTGGCTTTATCAAAACTTTAAAAGTTTTTTAAGATTCAACAAGCCTGTTATTGCTAATAATTTTCAAGAGATTATATATATATATATATATATATATATATATATATTATCTTGATATATATATATATATATATATATATATATATATATATCTATATATTATAAAAATGAATCCTTATTTCCCTTGGTCACGGCATCACGCTTGAACGGCTGGACCGATTTCAGTAATTCTTTTTTTGTTGTGTTTTTTATTGTCAGAAGATGGTTTTTATGAAAGAAAAAATTAAGAAAATTGCGCGGGAAATTAGAAAATTTGAGAATACTTAACCACCATATAAAATTATTTCTAATCTATGTCATTTTTATTTTGTGATGACTTAGAATAGAAAAATTCATATTACTCTCAACTGTTTACCCTTCTACGACCAAACCCTATTTTTGCATCGCGATTTTCATTTTTTTAAATTTTATCCACAGATCCGCAATAGGGCTGCAAGATGGGAATCGAAAATAACCATAGGTCGTAATATATTTTCCATACTCCCAATGATTAACATTTTTGCCGGGTCAGATAGATTGATAGATAGATAGTTAGATAGATAGATAGATATATAAAGATAGATAACTAGATAGACAGATAGATAGATAAGTAGATATACATCGGTAAATAGATGAATAGATAGAAATATAGATAGATAAAAATAATTTATATAGCAGAACGTTTGCCCGGTCAGATAAGTTGATAGATAGATATGCAGATAGATAGATATAATGATAGATAGATAGTTAGATAGATAGAAAGATATATAACTATCTAGATAGATAGATATATAGTTAGATAGGTAGATATTCATCGGCAGATAGATAAAAATAATTTATATGGCAGAACAACGTTTGCCGGGTCAGCTAGTATATATATATATATATATATGTATATATATATATATATATATATATATATATATATATATATATATATATATATATAGGGTTGACGATTTGTGACCATGTGCTATTCTTCATTTTTCAACGTAATTTTAATAGATTTCAGTTTTAAATCACAGTTCATTCAGGAAATTCTGACTCACTTTCATATTAATGGCTCAGTTTTACAGAATCAAAAGCTACATATAAAATAACAACATACTACAAAAATTTATTAGTTGTTTCTGTTTCAAAATCTCAATTTACGACGAAATAAATCAACTAATTCATTCGTATAAAACATACAGGGTGCCCCAGATACATTTTACCACCATCTCACGTTTCGTTTTCAGGTAAAAACATGAATTTTTCTGAATAAGTATTTTTAAATTTGAAATTATTTATTGGAATTGAAAAGATTGATCACAATAAATGCTCAAACTCTACACCCAGTTGTTCCTAGCAACTGTGAAGCCTATCTACAAAACTGCTTCTTCCTCACATTCGCAAAATCTTCCAGAATACGTTGACTCAAAACTCTAAGATTTTCGAGTTGATCTTCAAAAGAATACTGATTTCAGATGTTTCAAAAAAAAGTCTCATGGACTTAAATCAGTAGAACGAGTTGGCCATTTTAGAAATCCGCGAAAGTTTTTCTCCGCTACATGTCTTTTCCTGGCTTCTCCGCCATTTTATTAAAGATCACAAAGATTTTTCAACCATTAATTTTCTGCGAACATTTTTGTGTACCATCGAACTATGATGACCTGCAATGTTTCAAATCGATACATTCCAGATTTTATAACATACTTTCTTCGTAAATTATATAAAAGTGAAGCCAATATTAAGATATGATAGATAGTGTATGAACAACACTTGAGTTTACATCGCAATGTTTCATGATAGATAGAGTATAAACAAAAGTTGAGTTTATATCGCAATGTTTTGAAAAGCATAAATTTGTTTAATTTAGCGTGAGAAATAAACAAAGCTCGATGTGTCAGCAGTTTTTCACTTCTATTGTTATTTAAGATGTACAGGGTGGTCAAATTTCGATGTTTGTATGGGGAATCTCGGTAACTATAGCATATACAAAGAAATGGAGGCCGCATTCTCGATCTCGAGTCCCACCTTGCTCTTGGGAAATTTACAGATACTGAATATGATATAAACTGTTGAGTAATGACTTTCAAGCCCATTGGCTGTTCGGAACCGGCATTAAACTGTAGGTCCCTTGAGATAAAAAAAAATAGCGAAAATAATATTTTACTACATTACTTTTTGCGTCATCTATGACAGAGTGTGTCCATTTTTTTGCGTAATAATATCAATTAATTGATCTGATCGTAAAAGTGAGGAAAATTTCTAGAAATATGATATGTTAGAAAGCTTCATTCAAATTAATAACAGTTGTGATATTGCATCTGAGATATATTTCAATCGCTGTCCAGAACGAAGAAACCTAAAAAAGATATTATCAAGAGATTGAAAGAAAGACCAAGACCAAAAAATCAGATATTTTATCTAATTTTTTCTAAGACATTATAACTATAAAAAAAACAATAAAAATTACAATATATGTTCCAACTGATGTCCATTATGGTTGATACATAAATTATATCTCTTTATAATACTCTGAACTATATGAATATTTATTTTCTATCTAAATGTTAGCTTGAAAAAGTAAATAATGAATAAACGTCTATATGTCTTCAGTTTATTACTCAAAACGTCAGTTCATTTCCACGATGCCGTTTTTCATTCCTCATAACAAACCCAAATGCAAGAGTTTCAGGATTCTAATATTCCCATCGTTTTTCTTCTAGACGAACTTCTGAACCGTCGTGATAGTTATTAAATGTGGGCATTGTTCACCATTTTATAAGAGGCACGAAGCGCCGCTTTCCATTTCCTCCTTTATCATTCTTTTGATCAATTCAATTAATTCTGTGGAGCGTTTCGGTTGTATGGTATTTTTCATTGTACACCTTCGAATCTTCTGCAGAATGAGTTTCTTAGAGTGTTGCAGTATTATTTGCATCAACGAAATAATATCAACTGTGATTTTTCAACTTCTGTCATACAAGTTGAAATCGTTGCCTTTGTGTACTGATTTATTCGAACTAAAAATAGTATATTGTACAACGAGCATGGAATTACATGCATTTCGTACGAGTAAAGGTGAGTGCTGCAAATCATACGAGTAGGAAATGGTCATTCCATGTGAGTTTTACACTATACTTTTTCTACGAATGTAACTGTTACATAAAATGAGATAAGTAATATTTTTCTTTTGAAGATTTTAAAAAATGTCAATCTGACGTTCCACAAAAAAACACACGACGCCGGTTAACGCCACCTTTGTAAAAATACCCGTACACAATGTGAACTTTGTAGTTCACTCACCATGGTGATTGAAGCACAATGAAAATGTGTATAAAACACTACACTATGTTCCGAAATTACTTTTGAACATAGAATGAAGGCTGTCATTGACAGTCGTAGAAAAAAAAAGTTGGCTTTTTATATGATCAATAAAAAAAATATATTGAATTCAATGAAAAAGTACCTAATGGAAACTTGTAATTTATTTTGGTTTTGCATACTGACTGAGTTGTTTTTTATATCAGAATACTCAATATTTCTCATTTAAAATTAGATTCCTGCGAGACGCTCTATACCAATCGACATAGAGAACTGAAATAAATGTTTTTAGTAGCGTGGTGTAAAGT
>JARQZK010004792.1:0-14524 GCA_030704885.1 Cynegetis impunctata
TTTTTCTGGCTTTATTTGCTTCACGGCCCTCTTTAATTGCTGATATGCATTTTCATACTGGGCGCCTCGATTTTATCCGGTAAAAGATTTGAAATTACTGAATTGGCCCGCATCTATCAAGTTAGGTGGGGTACTGCTTACTTCATCGTCGCTCGAAATTCCATTATTTTACAGTTATAAATATCACGCAACGAAATTGAACGCGAATAAAAAGTCACTCCAAAAAATAATTATCAAGAACTGTCACTTTGAAATAATTTTCAACAAATGCCATTTTTATTTCATAGTTACAGTAATTACTTGATTTTGGAAAAACAGTTTAAGCCAGTTCAATAATATTTTTCATATTAAGCTAATATAAGCATGTTACTTATTTTTAGAACAATATTTTTGACGTTTGTAGAAAAAATTTTTGTTTGCATCTCATGCGCGAAATACTTTGGTGAACTCGACTATTTTTTTTAACTCGGCTGCACCTCGTTAAAAAAAAATCAGTTTCTCGATCACCAAAGTAGCATTTCGCGCACTAGATACAAAAATACTATTACGGCACTGTGCGTTAAGTAATAGTTACCGCACTAATATGGGTGTGTAAAAACATAATTTATTCACGGTTGTAGATGAAAGTTTTTAATCATTTCCTATGCTGAAATGACTATGACTGTGTAAGTGATTAGATGTGTGCACAGAATAAAAACTGTGTTCAAAAACTTAATTTACCGAAAAACGTGCAGCACATCAATAGAATAATAAATATGATATTGACGTTATATACATGCTTTCATTCCCCCTTGATGTAATATCAATTAAATTTCATGTAAAATTTTGGTAACTCTTTTCAGTGGAAAATTGAATATTTCTGCGATGGATTCCAAAGCTGTAGTTAATTGGATTTGAAATACACGTTAGCATCAGCCCAATTCACTTTCAAGCAATTCCATTTAATTTTTTGCTGAATAAATACTGAATTTTGGCAGAACGTTCTTTTATGCGTAATATTATATCCAACAAATAACTTTCGACCCCCAAACTTCGCCTGTTCTTCAAGCTATTAAATGTTCATGACTATAATTCATATCAGGTTTCATACGCTAGAAATAAAGAAATCAATATCAATGACAGAGGCGGAGCGGGAAACGCCCATTTGTTAAATTGTATAGTTAATTTTGCCATCTATGAAGTTGTGATCTTTTGTGCAGAACCTGAAGACGTATTTAACTCCTGACATTCTGATGCTGTACTACCCTATGTATCTAGGTGACGCTAAGTTTAATGATGATAAACGAATAATCTAACCTCTTTAGCAAGAACGTGAATACTGAAATTTTAGTGAATTTATTTCTTCATATTGTAAATATTGTAGGTAAAATGATCCATCCATTAATTTCAATATAACTAATATCAATCTTCTTTATATTGCAATTATAATAAAATAACAGACAGAAAATTCTAAGGTTCTAATAAAAATCAAGTTTATATATATATAAAAATATATATATATATATATATATATAAATATATATATATATATATATATATATCTATATAATATATATAGTATATATATATATATATATATTCATATATATATATATATATATATATATATATATATATATATGTATATATATATATACTATACTATAATTATATATATATATATATATATATATATATATATATATATATATATATATATATATATACATATACAGGGTGATTCACGGTGGATGGTACATTAGACGTTTCTGGTGAACCATACAACGAATCACTTTGAAAATTCAATGGAGGGCATAGTCGGACATTTTCTACCCAACTAAAATATTTTCGGTAATGCGATGTTGCCACTTCTATTAGAAAGTAGTAGCAACTTTGATTTTTCAAACGGAACTACCTGTATATTATATTATTTTTAGAATCTCCAACAATTTCTCAACAACTTTTCATGATATTTCCCTGTACCTATCTGTTACCATTTTCAAAATAAAAATTATTTTCATTTTTTTTTCGTCGGAAATCAAGACCTCTAAAAACTCTGATATCTTTGAGCTAAGAAATACAATGATATCGAAATTTCGGTTTAAGTTTGTTGATACTTGGGGGGGATACTTCAGCCTAATCTCCGTTATTTCAATACAGGGTGGTCAAAAAATACAGTTATTTCGAATAATCTGTATATTATTGAAAATTCGAAAAGCTGCTAGAATTTCCATTTCATCCATGTATATCATGCCTATACCTAACTAGTCAAGTTTCGGACTTATTAGCACTTATTTGTGAAAATGTTCCTTGAACATGGTATCCCCTTGGTATTTGCTAAGCATGTCATGATTACTATTTGACAGTAACGTTGTGACCATTTACTGATAATATCAACGCTTTCATCACTTTAGAAGTTGGAAATACCTTCAGAAACGATGGAAAAAATTTATTCAAATGAAGTTCTTATGAATTTGTTTATTATTTTTGGACAGTGTGATAAAATTATCAGCAGGACATGTAGAAAGTTCAATGAAATGTATCCGAATCTACCGCCAATGAACCTCAAGAAATTTATACTTATACATTAGATTTTTACTTTTGGGGAATGTTTAAAGAAAAATTTTACAAAACACCCGTTCGTTCGAGAGACGAATTGTTACAGAGGATCACCCAACCATTTGAAGCTTTGGATCCGAATGAAATCAGATTTGCCACGACGAAATCAGTCAACACCCGTATTTTATGGAAGTGAACGGCCAGCGATTCGAACATATTTTTTTAAATATTCCACATAATTGTATTCCTTTTTTATAATTATTTGTATCAATATTTCCACTATCGATTTACTTGGTACTTTTTTAAAGTTGATCTAAACATGAAATTGTTCTGAATTCGTATAAAATTCTTGAGGTTCATTGGCTGTGGATTCGGATACATTTCATTGAACTTTCTACATGTCCTGCTGATAATTTCATCACACTGTCCAAAAATAATAAACAAATTCATAAGAACTTTATTTGAATAAATTTTTTCCATCGTTTCTGAAGGTATTTCCAACTTCTGAAGTGATGAAAGTGTCGATATTATTAGTAGATTGTCACAACGTTACTGTCAAATAGTAATCATGACATGCTTAGCAAATACCAAGGATGTACCATGTTCAAGGAATATTTTCACAAATAAGTGCTCATAAGTCCAAAACTTGAATAGTAAGGTATAGGTATGATATACGTAGATAAAACGGAAATTCTAGCAGATTTTCGAATTTTCAATAATATACAGGGTATTCCATTTGAAATAAACTTACAGCCACTTTTTCAAGCTAACGAAATAACTGTATTTTTGACCACCCTGTATTGAAATAACGGATATTAGGCTGAAGAGTAGGAAGCCCCCAAGTATCAACAAACTTAAACCGAAATTTCGATATCATTGTATTTCTTAGCTCAAAGAGTTTTTAGAGGTCTCGATTTCCGACGAAAAAAAATGAAAATAATTTTTATTTCGAAAACGGTAACAGATAGGTATAGGAAAATATCATAAAAAGTTGTTGGGAAATTGTTGGAGATTCTAAAAATAATATAATACACAGGTAGTTCCGTTTACTACTTTTTAATAGAAGTGGCAACACCGTATTACCGAAAATATTTTAGTTGGGTAGAGAATGTCCGACTATGCCCTCCATTGAATTCTCAAAGTGATCTGTTGTATGGTTCACCAGAAACGTCTAATGTGCCATCCACCGTGAATCACCCTGTATATATATATATATATATATATATATATATATATATATATATATATATATATATATATATATATATATATATATATATATACAAAAACATCCACCTCCTTTAGTCTCTGTTTTCCTGATTGACTGTAGAAATTAAGATGGCTTGTAAACAACTGTATCCTGTATCCCACATATTTACATATGTTAAGTGAAAACAGTACCCCAAAGTCGAAATTAGGCTACATAGTGATGCATTCTTTGAATGTATGAGGTTAGTCGTTTATTGCTGGTCAAACTATTGGGAATGTGAATATTAAGAGTTTATGTATTTAAATATAATAAAAAAAGAACAACTTTTGTCTGTTTTCGTAACAAGCATGCCACTAATATTTTGTCTCTGTTAGGTTTTTAAGATTGATGCAGTTTAGTTATTTTTAAATTTATAGCACTAACAAAATAATTAATATCACTTAAATATCATGAAACGCTCAACACAAAAATTTAATGATTATTGAGTATGAGCTATTAATTTTCGGAGAAAACATTTATATGCCTTGTGCCATACAATATACAGATACCATAGAAAAGGAACGAACAAAATAATAAGTTGAGGATCGAGCAACAGATGGCATATAATTTCCCTTGAAGTGGAGATACAAATTATGGAATTCTTTTTAAGTTTAGTAAAGGATGTAGTATTCTGGAAATGTGAAAAATAAACAGAAAATAATCTTTGGTTTGGCAAATGCAATGGAATTTTATGTTCTATATAATTTTGTCTGGATGGCACAGTGAATTTTTGAAGTATTGTATTTTCATTTATTCAGGAAAAAATCGTTATTCAAAATGGAAAGTCCTCGTATATTAAAAAAATAAAATAAGATTAGTAAATAAATTATGAGTGAAAATAATGAAACTGAAAATACACGACGTTTCGGTCGACCGTTCTCAATTGAATTCTGTGTTTACTTGAGAACGGTTGAGTATATTCAATTACTACCTACTCCTGTTTTATTTATTTTTCTCATAGGTGCAGTCTCCATCTGAAATCATTTATCTACTAATTTGAATTTATTTTTCATTCAATTTTGTCATTTATTTGAGTAACTCACTTTACTTTTCAGATACTTACAATTTCCATTTTAATTTATTATTTTTTGTTAATCTTGAATTTTAATTTTTCAGCTCTTACTTTTTAACTTGCCATGTATTCACTTTAGTTTTTCTGATACGTGCATATTCGTAATTTCATCTTATTGTTGTTTACTTATTATATTTTCATATGTATCATATACAACTTCACCCCTGCATTTTATAGACAAAAAAAGAAATAATAGATGGATAGCGTTAGTAAGTACCAGCTAGCTGATTAGAACAGACTGATGCTCTTGCTTAGCAAAAGTTGTGATTAAAACCATGAAGAGATTAAAATTTAATTCGAAGAAGTAACGATATTCTATATTTCTAACGGAAAAGTAACAAAAATTGAAATTAAATTTTCCAATCCGAATGATATAATCCAATACAGAACATTTAAATTCAATTTCAACATGTATCTGTTGTAAATCAGTGGTCAGGGTATATTTGCCCTAATAAATAGTCTTTCTACTACTCTATTTTGGTATATATGGCTGCCCAATCAACGACCTATCTTATATCGAATTTTGAGCTCATTTATCGTCATTTATTTTGTGGGAATTCACAAGGAGCAGGAAGAGTGAAAAATTTGATTTGGACGGTCCAGAAGAAAGCATTAGATAGACTGATGTTGGTAATAAATTTCTATGAATAGCTTTCTGGATAATTTAAATGGTTGTATAATTTCGCAATCTTATTCACATTCACATCGTATCAATCAGTGAAAATCTACAGATTTATTCGGGCAGTTTTTGTGTCGGAAAACATTACAAAATCTCTGTATTTAGTTCATTCCTTACAAAAAGAACAGGAATATCAGACATTATTTTGGAACTGTTCAAACTGTGAATTTCGAATATACAAAAAATAATAACTCGGAAATATGATTAAAGGAGATAACTGTTAAAACAAATCAATTTATTTGAAGAAATTATTGATTTGGTAAATACTTTTTGAAGGGAAACTTCTTTGCGTGGATGAGGGTAAAATTCTTACGGATCAAACAGATGTTGGATGAAACGGATGTGTCTGAGAAGAGAGAGAGAGAGAGAGAGAGCGATAGAGACCGATCGAGAGTGAGTGAGAAAGGGCGAACGTAGCATAAGGCCATGGAACGAGAGGTGGGAGGGAGAGAGTGAGAGAGAGCGAGTGAGAGAGGGGGATCGTGTTACTGTATGCTTGAGAAAGTGACCGCGATCGTGTGTCTCGCATTTTTCTCGTACTCAACGTTCAGACGACAAAATTCTCATTTCGGACATGACGATCGCGTACGTATCGATGCGAGAATGGCGGTCGCGATTCCGCGACACCGGTTCAGCTTTCGCAATTCAAGACGGCGCAGTTCGCCGCGATTAGGCGGAGAACGCGTCTGATGGCCGTCCAACTGTCAATTTGTATTAATTTTCGAAACTTTTATTATTTTAATTACAATTAAATACATTGAATTCCTAACATAACTTTCTTTATCCCTCTCTCTAGATTCAAACATTAGTTTGTCGAAAAAGTTCCGCTTCTGACATGTGTACTTTTTTCGCACGCAATTTTTTTATTTTGAGAGATATTTTCACAATCTATTGAGGAAACTACTATTTCTTAGTACCTATACCTATTAAACAATTCATATTATAAGGATAAAACTTTGTACAAAAATAACTCCATAATCCATTAGTTGGCCCTGAGATGAATGATATATTTGGAAACAAATCCTTATCGCACTATACAGCCGAGAACGTTACTTATTCAAGTAAATCAGCTATATAATAAACAATAAATTGTGAAAGTGATTCAGTGAAAGTTGAGGATAGCGATGATGAAGTACTATTGTTTGTAAATTTTAGTTAGATAGTCGATATAAATATGAAGATATAAGTTTAATATGAGTATGTAAATGAATAATATACATATGAATTTGAAGTGGAAAATTGACTATATATCTTACAATTACTCTTGAATCTTTTCTTGTAATGATAAGCAGAAATCGTAATGGATAATTAGGGAAAACAAATTTTTCTGGTAAAACCATTGTTACTATTTCTTCTAGATGAATTTGATTTGATAATTAACAATAGCAAAATCTGCACCATACCACTATCAAAGCAGTTTTTTTCCATAAAATTTCATGGAAAACATATGTGTACTAATTTATTCACCACAGACCATCTATTACTAAGATAAGATGTACTGATAATTACTTGATTTTTTTTAATAATTGATAATGAAACGTTTTACTTCTAAAACATATCATCATTCAGTTTTATTACCAATCCTTCATTAATTGATTTTGTTTAATTTAATTAAGATCAGAAATTGTTAATTTATCACATTATTCTCGATATTCAATACATTTAATATAGCGAAAAGAACTTCTTTTTAACCGGATGTCTCACGACTCCTCCCGTCTTTTTATTTACGAATATAAAATTTGTATCGGTGAAATGAAGGAATTATTTGAATTACTTATATCTTCCTTGATTCTCATTGATTTTAGAGGTTCCTATAAAATGTATACTGATGATTATTTTTTTATTGTTCACTTGTATATTATTTGTTGATTTTACCTTAGATACGGTTGCTATAAATACACTCATTATGCCCTAGGGCGTTATGAGCGGGCATTATGGATCATAACGCCCGCTCATTGTACGAGGAGAAATGAAGCAACTTCCATTGATTAAACACTTCATAATCCTTGTCGTATACAACTCTGGATTTATTCGGCAATGAATTATTCGCAGCTTTGGCTGCATTTTCTATGATATTCTTGGGTAAATTTATTTTCATTTCCATTATTTCTATAAGACTACCTAAAGAAAGCAGCAATGGCATTCACTAAATATGATGACAAAAATATTCACAAACATCAAAATATCAACAAATGATATGCCTACTATGAGAAGGAAAATGGAGAATATAGGAGCAATGAACCGATTTCAAAATCAATTTTTCATTATAATAAAATAACTTTTTCGTGTAAAATAAAATCTTGTACGCACCACGTGCGTTATAAGATCCTAGCGCCCGTCGGGCGTTAATATCTATATAACGCACTTGCGACAAATAACTATTTCGTATAATTTTCAACCAATCAAAACGATCAATTTAGTTAAGTTACCTTATATAATTTCGATAATACCTTATTATACATAGAGTAGCTCTACGAATCGAAAACTAACAGGATCGTCAAATTTCGACGTATATCAATAACTGTTCAAAAAAGGTCGATTCGGAGATTTTTATTTAATTTACTCAATAAATAATCGTATCAAATACTATACGTATTTGAAAATGCATACGGTTATACATCTCAAACTTCCTGCATAATTACAAATCGTGTCAGTTTGACAGAATAATCCTCCCGCTTCGCGGTCGGATTATATAGACTGTCAAACTGACACTGTTTGTAATTATGCAACAAGTTATCGATGTATAACCTGATTATTTTGAAGTACTTATAGTATTACTACTGAAAATATGTTCCCATTAGTTATCTGCTTTATGTCCATGAGTATTGTGATGGCAAAAATGATGTTGATAAATATAACATTTATTTTTTCTTAAAACACAAGTAGATTGAATTCATCCTCTAGTTTCTAACTAATATTTCATTCAGTTATAATTAATTCCTGATTTTTTTATACACGACCTTTGGATTTTCTCTTATAAAAACTCAATATTTCGACTAACCTGGGTGTATGTCATCCAGCAACATGGTTCCACTTGATTTGCATCTAAACCCCAAAATTCTAGTTCCTCTTCAAACAACGGTCCGCACACATCAGACGGATAGTGAAGCTTTCCAGTCCTAACAACAAAGACAGCTGTCACATAGATGTTTGAATATTTCAAATCGAATGTATAGAATAGGTGACAATTTCATTTCTGAGCATGTCAACTATATTACATCAAAGAAGTGATTTCCCTGCGAAGATAATTTTCAATATTATTCTTAACTGATTCCTATATTTTCCAGAAAGAGAGTTTATCATCTACGTATATTGATTTAAGTAAGAATATATCCAGTGCAATTAAGTGTGCCTAAGAACAATAAAATGAAAATTGTTAAACAAAAACTTATTCCAAAACATCATGGGCAGACTGTCTAGAGTTTCTGTCGTGTGTGGCGTCGATGACGAATTTTCTAACATTCTCCCTTGAGATATATATCTAGTATTGAAGTGTCGCATATCATTTGGTGGAACATGATTCAATACTAATATTCAAAATAAAATTTTTATATTGACAATTCAGGAATATATTGAAAAATAAAAATTAGAAATTTATTCAGTCAACTAGTTTCGGATTATGGACCCATTTTCAAGACTGAATAGAAAAATAATCTACAAGCTCATTTATAATATCAAATCTGATAGAGGGGAAACTTGCATTCAACTTATTCATTTACAATAAGGTATTTCCTCTTAATGGCACCACCAATTTCTAGGATTTTCAATAGGTCAAGACGTTTTCCTTTGTTACCTGGATGTGGACATATGGCACTAGTTATTATTATTATTTATGTTATTATTATATTTATTTTTCAACATATTTGTGAAACTTTAAGCCAAGTTTTTTGTTTTAAATATGTATTATATATAAATTCATAAATACATATGTAATATATATATATATATATATATATATATATATATATATATATATATATATATATATATATATATATATATATATATATATATATATATATATATATATATATAATAGGTAGAATTTCTTGTGCTATATTTTATATATTCAAGGTTGTAGTTTTCTTAGGTTTAGAGCACAGTAAACTTCAGGTATTCAGATTTTATTAATCAATCTACATATGTTTCGGCGTATTGTGCCTTTTTCAAGATTATAACAATGGCTGGGACATTTACATCTAAAATATATTTTAAAAATCAGTCCACAATTTCTTCACTATGTTTACATTAACTTCACTGTTTATCAGCAATCTACATTTCATTGCAATTCATTTGAAACAACGCTATACACTACATTGGTCTGTCATTTTTTAATTTGCTTTGTTTTGGTTTTTGATTATATAGTTTTCTAATTGATTACCTGAGGTGTCATCTGTGCGCTTGTAGAATAAATAAATGTGGTATTGGAAGTTATTATTTCATTTCGATTATGTTTTACGTTTACAATCACAGATGTCGTCTTTATATAGGTTTTATCTTATTTAAGGATATTATGGTAAATTTTTGTTAAATTTTTCAGATCGGTTCTGTCGTTTATAGAGTCTTTTTCTTTTTGGATATATATCATTTCTAAAAAAGTCCTTATTTTGTTGTTGGTTTTTCTGTGTAGGATCTGAAAATTATCAAAGTCGAAACTATGGTTTCTTGTTATTTCATGTTTCTTTAGGGCTGTAGAATTCTTTGCATATTTGTGGCCATTAATCCTTTCTTTTATATATTGTGTTGTTTGGCCTATGTACACTCCCGGACATTCCTTGCATTTCAGTTGGTAAACACAGTTTGATGTTTTATCTTTTGGAATTTTTGATTTCAGCTTGCTGTAAAGAGGCTTTAAGTTGTTTGTGGACTTGTGTGCAATTTTGCAAATTGACACGACAGAACCGATCTGAAAAATTTAACAAAAATTTACCATAATATCCTTAAATAAGATAAAACCTATATAAAGACGACATCTGTGATTGTAAACGTAAAACATAATCGAAATGAAATAATAACTTCCAATACCACATTTATTTATTCTACAAGCGCACAGATGACACCTCAGGTAATCAATTAGAAAACTATATAATCAAAAACAAAACAAAGCAAATTAAAAATGACAGACCCAATGTAGTGTATAGCGTTGTTTCAAATGAATTGATGAAATGTAGATTGCTGATAAACAGTAAGTTAATGTAAACATAGTGAAGAAATTGTGACTGATTTTTAAAATATATTTTAGATGTAAATGTCCCAGCCATTGTTATAATCTTGAAAAAGGCACAATACGCCGAAACATATGTAGATTGATTAATAAAATCTGAATACCTGAAGTTTACTGTGCTCTAAACCTAAGAAAACTACACCTTGAATATATATATATATATAATCTAAGCCAAATTCCACTTAAAAAATGTCTCAAGACAGTGCTACTATCCAAGGGTTATTATGGCGTGGAAGAGTTTATGCTGGATTATGCACTGACTTAATTTTGTACTTTACACTTGATACCTTGATCTTAATTTGTTATTTTGTTTGTAACTCTCAGATAGATTTTCCATTTTACGGTTTGTGTTTTAATTGTTTTAATTGTTGAGTGCTATTGTATTTTGCAATTGTTTGTAATTGACTTATCCTATACATTTGTCAAATGTCTTAAAGGATTAATAAATTATTATTATTATTATTATATATATATATATATATATATATATATATATATATATATATATATATATATATATATATATATATATATATATATATATATATATATATATATATATACATATATGTATATATATATATATACTTATACATACATGGGCGCCGGCAAGGGGGGCAAATCGGGCATCTGCCCCCCCTGGAGTTAGAAAACAAGTTCAATTACAACAAAATCAAAATCATACATTCATTTTTCAAAAAATATAAAATATTAAAACATGTTGACAACACAAATACACAACCAGAGAACAAACTGAAAATATAAACATATTTCTTCAAGTTACTTATTCTTTGAACAATAACTGCATTCTGCTGGGTCGAAACCCGTATTTATTAATAACTGCATCAATAATGTTTTTCCCGAACTCTTTTACGATGAATACTCGTCATACAAAGTCCGGAATGTCTGTCATGCTTCATAGTCGATTTTAGCAATGTCTTGACTATTCTTGATGTGCTGAAGGACCTCTTAACGGTACATGTGGCTGAAAGAGTTAATCCAATTTGGGTTGCTTCCGTTATAGAGGTCATATTGATTGCCCAATGAAAATTTAAGCAGGTAGATATATTTTAATTTGTCGATTTCTGGAGGAGTACGTTCAGACAACTTCCACATCTCATAGAAGGTTAGTGCATCTGACAGAATATTATCCAAAAGATCACCGTAGAAGTCTTAAATATCAGCTGCTACCTCTGAAAATGTTTTTAAAGTCATGCTATGCAAGGTTTTTGGATGAAGTACATATAAGTTGTTCCCTTTTTTTGAAAATCGATCCTCTAGATACTGAAATAGAGCTTCTAGATATGTAATGAAAATTCCTCTTCGATAGTACTCGCCCAATGACATTGATTGATGATTTTGTCGATTAATCTGTTTTGATGCTAGGAGCGGCATCACCGAATCAAACTCCAACTTTTCGGCGTACTCTTTTGCTTTTTTTATAAAATATTTTACCATTCTGTTTGCTAACCTGCTGGCACATTTTTACGTTCAGTATTTTGTCAAACGAAAATCAATAATTTAATCATCAAACATATTATACAAAAAACTGATTAAAACTAGCATTAAAAATAAATTTGAAAAAGTAAATTTTCGGCAGCGGCGCTTCACCAGGAAGACACCCTCGGGCCCTCTGTCCTACTGGCTGGCGGCGCCCATATATATATATATATATATATATATATATATATATATATATATATATATATATATATATATATATATATATATATATATATATATATATATATATATATATATATATTATATATATATATATATATATATATATATATATATATATGTATGTATAAAATATATATATATATATATATATACATATGTTCAGATATTCAATCGTTCGGAAATACAAAAACTCATAGAATTCATGAGTGTTTGGTTCATTTTGGTTACCGTCATTATTTTAGAAATAAATGAAAAAAAACATATCCTAATATTGCAGAATTATATTATAGAGTTTGCAAGTTAGGTAACGATGAGGTTATCTTTACGAGTAAGAGCCAGCAACATCAAGCTAATGCTACTTGGATATTCCGTGTATCTCTTAGATAAAACACCAGAACCGCTGTATAATGAATACGTTTCAAATGTTAAATTGTATGTTGTTCACCATGTTCTCGAAACCATCCCTGCTTCGCGTATCCTAATTTACTTAATTCACAAAGTAAAACAAGTCCAAGTTCCACAGAGACAATGAAAGATTCAAGGGAACAAATAACGTGTTTGCAGCTACTCTAAACTGAATTCATTGGCCATTAGCAAGCGTGAAGAGTGGGCACTTAGAATTCACTGAGAGATGCCATGCCTCTCTCATATTATCGCTCGATATGGCTTATCAAGTGGTTCATAGCTACTTTTCTATCAGTAAACTTTCTTCCATAACTTCTTGAAATGAACGATATCATTAACACATTTAAAAATACTCTGAAAAAAGTACGTAGGGAAAATTTCTCAAGGGATCCATTTTTACTCTTAAAGAAAGAGTTCCAAAAATTTTTTTTTAAACTTGTTTTTGGTAGTACAAAATTCTGTATCTGTTTAATTTAATTCAATTGACAAATATGTTAATTCTTAACATCTCTTCATACATAATTGACACATAAATGTTTTTCTGTTTTGTGCTTTTATTTTAGTAGATTCTTGTTGTGTTTAACTATTGAAAGTATGTTTTGTTTTAAATTCCTTATATGTGCATTGTCTACAAAATTTTATTATTTTATATGACAATAAAGTTATTTCTCTCCTTCTCTCATATATTCTGAAAGCTATATTTTTATCCCAGAAAATTTTAGATTAATTGAAACCAAAAGACGCGGAATTTTATCGATACAAATTATGTGAAGAATACATTAACTAGACAGTCAAAAGCTCTGCCTCATCTTTTATTTAACGCCTTCACAAGAAATTTCATTTTCATGGAAATATGGAAAGGTGACGCTGTTCTCATCAATTTCTTTTATGTTTTCTATTGTGCTATACAGTTAATTCCGTTATAGGGCCAAGTGCATGAAATTTGTACGTCCATTATAGTTGTTAATTCATTCAGTTATTCATAAAGGTTTTAGCAAAAGACTAAGTCCCTTGTTAAATTTGAGAGATTCCGAATAATATTTTATATTTTCATGTTAATTTTCTAGTGATATTTCCTAGTTTTTATATCTCGTCATATCCCTCAATTATATTTTAGCCTTTAATAAAGTATATTCTTATCGGAAATTTTGTTAGTCTCTCAACGAAAGCTCGACAATAATTATTGTATTTGGCAGCATGAACGTAAGAGAATCTTCTTCAAAATGGCGAAAAAGCCACAGCAGTTTTCATACGAAACTTATATCTTCAAAAATATTACGGGAGACCGGGTACAAAAGTAACATTTTGTACTTTCGCCTTGGGTTCTCGTTAGGTGTTATTTCGGTGAAATTGATATAGCCATACATAAATTTCGTTTATGTTCTATACATTAGCATCTTAAATTACCTTATTATTGTGTTTTGTTTTGCCATTATTACAGAAACTTAAAAAAAATTTGTCATTTGTTACATTGGCGGGCCGAAAGTAACACGTTGTGGGTCGAAAGTAACAGGGCAAAGGGGTTTGTAATGAAGATGATATGACATATTTAATCAAACAAATATTTATTGGAAAATTCAGTGTCAGTCTTCTCTATTCAGACTCGCAATTATGGCATACATAATTCATTGACGCATTCAGTACCTATGAGACCACATTTTGCATTCGAAA
>JARQZK010004793.1:0-14456 GCA_030704885.1 Cynegetis impunctata
GTAGGTCCAACACCTTCAATTATTCTAAGTGCCTGCTTTTGGATCTTAAATACTCTTTCAGCCATTGAAGACCTACCCCATTAAGTTGCTCCATAACTAAGAATAGAATGAATATTTGCAAAGTAAACTGTCCTCAATATATCAACTGCAAAGGTTTTTTTAAGTTGTCTTAAAAGAAAAATCTGTTTGCTTAGTCTTAAACATATATCCACAATATGAGAATGCCACTTTAAAGCACTGTCAATAGTTAAACAAAGCATTTTAACATCAGCAATTGGTTCACAGTTTTGAGCAAAGCTAAATTTTGTTATCTTCGTTTTATTGCAATTCAATTTGAGACAATTTTATGTAAACCATCATTCGGTAGCTGCCACAGTCACAGCAATATTCGAGTTGATCTCATCATCCGATTTGCCTGGAATAAGTATAGTAGTGTCATCTGCGTATAAGACACTTCTGCAAGGAAGCATGCTTAAGTGCAGGTCATTAATGTAGACGACAAATAGTAGTGGCCCAAGGACAGAGCCTAGAGGCACACCATGCGAAATCACTCTGATATCGGACCGTTCATCATTCAAACATACTGCCTGCCTTCTGTTGGTAAGATAATCTTTGAACAAGGACAAAGGCAGGCCATTTACACCAAGATATTCCAGTTTGTCAAGAAGGATATCATGAGAAACGCAATCAAAGGCCTTGGTAAGATCGCACAAGACTGCTGAGTAGCGCTCGCCACTATCAAGGCCCTCGACAACACTGCTCACGAGCTCCAGCAAGGCCTGGATGGCCGAGCGGCCAGGAATAAAACCATATTGACATGATGTCAAAACTTTAAACCCCAATAAGTAACAAAGCAGTCTATCCTTCAAAATAATCTCAATGATTTTACCAAAAAGCGGTACAATAGTTATAGGTCTATAGTTGTTCATGTCATCCCTATTTCCCTTCTTAAATATCGGCAGTACCTTGCAAATCTTAAGTGAATCTGGAAATTGACCAGTAGTGAAACATTTATTTATTATGATAACCAGTAATGGACCAACGACCTGCACCGAACGTTTTACCATGGCTGTATTAATATTATAAATATCAACACAGCCGGAATTCTTAAGGCTAAGAACGGCATTCCTTACATCGGATTCCAACACAGGTGACAAAAAAAAAGGATGACAATGGACGAGGCATTCTATATAAAAATAGTGAATGGTGATCTTTAACGGTTGGCAATGTTTTTGTAATTGTACTAGATATAGTACAAAAGTAATTATTAAAATTATTTGAGGAAATTTTACTACTATCCAGTTCTTTTCTTTTATTGCTCTCGAATTTGATTAAATTCTATGTGGCCTTTATATATATATATATATATATATATATATATATATATATATATATATATATATATTATATATATATATATATATATATATATATATATATATATATAATATATATATATATATATATATATATTTATATATATATATAATATATATATATATATATATATATATATATATATATATATATATATCTTTATATATATATATAGATATATATATATATATATATATAATATGAAACAAGCAGAATTATCGGTCCTAGCCCGCATATGTCGAAGCAGCCGTTGACACGTCAAGTATGCGATGGAAACCTGGAATTGAAACAGCAAACAACAAGCAGGAATTCCCCTGCTTCGGAAGACTTCGGCATATACTTGGATACGCCGTTCTGATGAGGACCAAAGAGTCCGAAACACGTGTCAACGGCTGCTTCGACATATGCGGGCTAGACCGATAATTCTGCTTGTTTCATATACTATTTCCCCGCGATAAAATTCCTCTTTATATATATATATATATATATATATATATATATATATATATATATATATATATATATATATATATATGTATATTCACATGATACTGCTATAATTAAACTTTAAGATTATTCACTAAATGAACACGTTTGAATGTTGAGACACACTAATCAGAATGAATATGTCCTTGTTAATGACCCTAAGACTCTGTAAAGTACATCATAAGCGAGTATAGCTTTCTAGTTTTCCGGATCCATTTGTAACTCAACAATAATAATGTAACAATACGAACCAAGTTCATATTAAAGTTTTGTTAGATATTAAAATGGAGAGTTTTCTAAACAAAGGAGTGGAAAAGTGTGAAATCTTTTACCAATACCAATAAAGGCAAATAAAGGTCGAAAGCATTTTCTCTCAGTCGTTCACTCTGCAAACAGATATTTTCAGAAAAGTTTGATCTTTCTGAACATATGTTTCACTGTTTAATTTTATATTATATCTTTCATTTAGATGAAGAAAGAGAGAGTTGCGTATCATATTGAATTAGTTAATAGATCGACACGACAAAGATTATATTCGAAAAAAATTGGGAAAGATTACATTTTGTGAGTGTGGCAAGGTAAGCGCTAGATCTTTGAACTTTAGCTTTGATGCATCGTGGTATATATATATATATATATATATATATATATATATATATATATATATATATATATATATATATATATATATATATATATAGGGCCGTAGCCAAAGGGGCGCCTCAGCTCTGGAATTATTTAAGCTCCCTCTAGAAAAGATACGAGAATTACTACAAACCAAAAATGTTTATATCTGCGTTGAAACATAAAACTAGCCTAGTTACAAACAAATCTACCTGATTGTAAAACTGACCTAAAATTATTTATTTGCGGCTTCTTTTAACCCACATGTTGACGTTTTTATCCTAAAATAAAATAGCGACAAACGAGCGGTTACTAGCAGGGTTGCCTAATTTTTCAGAGCCGTGTCGCACTTTAGACGCTGATTTGTCACCCAAAAGCGCAACCGTGGTTGCGACATGTTAACGGGGAAACATTGGTAATAAGCATTTTTGTATATAAATCTCTTATTCTAGCAGGTATTTGATACGTGTTTTGCTGCTTATTTGTAGCCCAAAATCGCAATCATGATTTTTTCGCAACCTCACGAAAAAATAGTGCACCCAACATGCTGCCTACTCGTCCAAAAAACAATAATAGATATTTTCGAGACTTTTTACTCGAATTACAATTACAATCAAAATCACGATTCTGTTACAAATATCTTTATTTTTATATAAACTGTTCAGAAAAACATCAATACATCATCATCTTTGTCTGTGGTTGAAGTTGTGGATTGGTTCTGCTACTGATACATATCAGAATTAAATTCTGCATACATAGCTTTGCTAGGCTCAAATTATTCATAGCAAATCTCATTTATTGAAAAGTGGGATCTAATAGACACAACTGAATTTAACATTTTTACTGTCATTTTGTTTCGAATTTTACATTTAACAATATTCATAAAAGAAAATATCCTCTCCACGAATGCATTGGATGACAGTAAGCTTAGGAGAGTTAATGTAAATAGAGCTAAATCTTTAAATATGAATTGATAGGCTGCATTTTTTGAATCTATAACCTTCTTCCAAAAAATAACAGATATTGTATTTGGAGTTACAAAAGTAAGTGGCAGCTTGGAAATTTTTGGTGGACTGGATTTAAAATTATAGCAGGAGTAAATCTTATTATCTACCGAAAAACATTTAAATGCGAGGGCATACTTTTGATTAATTCAAGTAAAAGCACTTCAGTAAAATCCACACATTTTCCTTTAATTTCCTCAACCTCTTCAGATAAAATATTATTAGCCGTTAATTCATTTTCAAACTCAGAATATTATATTCTACGAAAGTGGCAATAGAAACATAACTAAAAACGATTAAGCGCAAACAAGTGACAAAGCAAGAGAGAGAATATTAACTTTGTTGTCTATTTATAATCTATTTGTTTAATTTATTCAGAGGTTTCTATAAGAGATTATTTATTTATTACTTTTTATTAGAATAAATTTTTTTTATTTTTCCAAAATGTTTTTTAATGAATATTCGTTTTCGTGTATACTTTTCTAGGTAAAAAGACATAAAAATCTGTATATTCCTGTCTTTTTTTCATGTATATTTATTTTAGTACTTTGTAAAAAACAAACCCCCTCAAGAATTTGTTCAGCCCCCTCTAAAAAGCAGTGCTAGCTACGGCCCTGTTTATATATATATATATATATATATATATATATATATATATATATATATATATTAATATAAATATATATATACTTATATATATATATATGTATTTATATATAGATATACATATATAAATATATATATATATATATATATATTCAAAACTTTTTCAAAAGTTTTGAAAAATCCACGAATGTCGTGGCGAAACGTCAACTTTTTAATAAAATCGAGTTTTTTGAGATTTGCCAAGCCTGTTATTGCTAATAATTATCAAAAAGTTAAAAATAATTCACTTGAGCAAATCAATACACTTAGCAGAAATACCAAACTTGAGCATCGAATTTCACAGGAAAATTTTTCCTTTCTTCATTTTACTTTGGATTTGCTTTTATATATTTCTCGAGTTTGTTGAAAAACTTGCTGAAAACTCTAGTCATAGAATCTAGAAGATCTGACAGATATGTTCTTTCAATACCTCATAAAGAGGAATAAATAATGGTGCAATATACTAGGCTGATTATTTTAGGTACAAAGGTTTTCCAAGAAAATTATTATCATTGTTATTTATGTGTAGTCTATGCAAAATTCTATATGCCGTTATTTATTGAAAATCTTCATATAAATTCTTTAAGTTTTATATTGGGTAAATGTATTTCACATTATACTGTTAGAAGTGATAACATTGTATATAATTTTTCATGTGTTAAAACCTTCTAAAGTACATCATCAAAGAGTATGCCCCTTTCATAACCTAAAAAAGAAATATTTAGCTTTCTATATTTGCGTAACTGTTCATAACCCACCGCGAAGTAATGAACCATGTTCATTCTGAAGTTTGGTTTGATCTTAGCTTGGAGAGTATTCTGAACAAATAAGTGGAAAAGTTTGAAATCTCTTCGAATTGTTGAATCCATTTCATACCAAGGAAGATCGTAAACAGTTTCTCTCAGTCGTTCACTCTGTAAACAGATATTTTCAGAAAAGATTGATTCTTTAATTTCTGAAAATACATTCGATTCGTATTATATCTTTCACTTAGATGAAGAAAAAGAGAGTTGCGTATGCTATTGAATCAGTTAATAGATCAGTACGACAAAGATTATATTCTAAAATAATTGGGAAAGATTATATTTTGTTTTGAAAAAATTAAAAAGGTACAGAAAGATTTTGTCAGAAAAATGCTGTCTTGTTCGAGCTGGCATGAATGTTTTAACCTCATATTCTCGCAAACTTTGAGCGATATTTCAAGAAGTTTTTCAGCATTCGCTTCTACTAAACTAACTAATATCAGCTAATATTCAATTTTCATTGAATGCTGACTTGACGAAACCCATTTTACAATACTTTTTTTTAATTATTAGCTATTCAATATAAAGTTTCAATTAACCGTGATATCCTTGAATTCCTATAAAACTTTCTGAAGTATTCTGAAGAAACAATGAATAATTGAATTTCACTTATTCAGAACAAAAATAAATAGTTCATAGACTATACTTTCATGTCCTACTATCAACTACAGAAATAAAAAAAAATGATTATGAAAATTGAACTCGAATATCGAAAACTTTGCATATTCATTGAAAATGAAAGAAGCAGGATTTCTACATGGAAGGATGAATATTAATAAGTAGCAATGATATGAAAATACTCACAGCGTCCTCTAGGGTTTGTCCTGAATAACATGAAACAGCTTCAGCAATCATATAAAATATCAGAAGAATTAAAGCCGGTGCATCATTTTCCTAAAAATTGAATTTTTTAGAAAGGCAACTATTAAATGAATGACTTTAATTAGATGTGTCCGAAGATTTGATTGACTGTAGTAAGTTTAAAAGTAATATCGAATTTTTCTGATTCTGACTTATATATTCTGCAAAAGTTGTGAGTGAATAGGATTGAATTTTGAAATAAACTCGAGCCAACTTGTAGATTACCACGAAGTGAACAATACTGACCACGATATCGAGTTGTGTCATGCGAATTCGTGTTCTGAATGGGGGTACCTTACAACAAACTTCTTTAAACCAGTTGGCCTGAACACGTATGACACCTGTCGCTCACGTGGTCAGCATTGTTCACTCCGCTATAATTTGCTTCTTGAGAAGACAACACTAGTCTTTGTCTCATCTTTGTCTTGGCACCAAGACCAATACCAAGACTTAATGAATATTGTCAAGACCAAGACTAGTCAATCTTGTTCTTGGTCTTGGTATTGCAAAGACATTGACCTCCGCGAGACAATAAGACTAGTCTCGAACCAAGACCAAAACCAACAATCAAGAGTAGACAGTATTGGTCTTTTTTATGCGAAGCCCTAATCTGCAGTTGACTTGAGTATACACGAATGGTAACTGTGATGACTCAAATCCTGCCTGAGAATTCTATAGATGTTATCCATACCGCGAGAAGCGTGTATAGCGCATGGATTCTACTTTGTAGTAAATTCGTTTCTGTAAAATATCGGGATCAATTATGTATAACTTCTTCATATTATTGTTGCATTTTCATACTTATATCCTCTTGCATATGCGCCCCTTTCTATTTATCTCTACACTCCACGAGAATTATTCATTATTTAAAACAATGCTGAAAGCCTTTTTCTATTAGCGCATGACACTTTTTCGTTTATATTTTCAACAGTACGAAATGTTATTATTTTAAATACAGATTTGATCTTGGGAAACAGTGAAGAGTCACATGGTGCCATGTCAGGTAAATAAGGTAGATGGTTTGATACTGGAATGTTGTACTTGACTGAACGCCTCAACCATCTTTTCGATTGTGATACTTTTTTTGTCTTCTTCTGCAGTTTCAGCAATCGCGCCATTAGTTAACCGACGGAGATCACATTACCGATATTTACGATATCTTAAGACTTTTGGAGGTTATATCTTGGTGTCGCTAACGTCTTCTCATCTATCATGAAATCACTCAAACCACCCAACAAACTGCACTTATGCCAAATATTCCTTGCATTACAAATTTTTAAAATGTTGGCTAAGTTCAAGAATCGGTATTTTCAAGATTCATATAAAATCAGAATTATTTTTTCTACTTAACCCTTTCGCTCCTCCGCATACCGTTATCTTATTCCAAGCCTAAGATAACGAAGAAAAAAATTTTGTCATCATAAAATTCTAAAAAGATGCCATTAAACCTGCATTTTTTCTAATTTATTTGTCTCTTTTCAAAAATCAATTATGAAATGTCACAATCTCATGATTCTTAAATAATAAATAGTATTCTTGGTTCAAATATCTTTAAAAAACGTGTAGGACAATAGTAAGCAATATAATAAAAGTTATTTTGAAATTGAACTAATACCTCCTTAAATGCTCGAATTGTCTTCCATCACACTCAACGCATTTTTTGAACCGCTTATTCGTGGATATCAAAGCAGCTTGAATTTCTGCTACTGACAGGCTACGAATGACCTCTCCTATTCGTATTTTCATGTTAACCCTCGTTGTTGAAGGAATTTGGTACACAATGTCTTTTATCCTACCCCATAGATAAAAGTCTAAACAGGCAAACTAAGGGGATCTGGATGGCCAAGGAAATAGGCTGTATTGTGTTATATCTAAACAATGACAGCTCATTTCGAAAATCTGACTACGCCACTGGATTCTACGTAAAAAGTTGTATAAAAGACAGCAGTGATACAGGAGGGGGGCCAAAATGAAATATTTTCAACTTCGCCCTGTATCTCAAAAACGAAGCAAGCTATGAAAACTTTGTTTGCGGTATTCACAAAAAAGTAGCCAACGTCCGCGAAAACTGCAATTTTTTACCTTCAAAAATAAGGTAGTTATCCCGTAAGGAAAATGGGACAGCCTGTATTTTAGTACACCAAAAAATTTTAAAAAAATAAAAGAGTAAGTTTTCGTAATTTCAGATTAACATGATTAACTGTGTGACAGATTAAAATGTGTGAAGTCTAGAGAGCGAAGATCAAAAGATATGGTAACACGGTATCAGTTATCGAATTATGCGCATGGGCAGTTTGTCTAGTAAAATTAGTATCGTCATTCTATAGCCACACCTTGTATAGTGCGTAGTAGTTTTTAAATGTTGTGAGATAGAAAGATTAAGTAAACAGGATTTTCAATTTTATCGAATTTTCAAAAAAATTTCGCAACTGTAATAGATACGAAAAAATTTAGAAAATATTTCATTCTAATAGGATATTGAATTTATACTATAGCAGCTTATTCTAAATTGACACGTTCCTTCCGAATTTCCTAATAAAAATATGAAAATATCTAAATACCAGAGCAATTTTATATTCCAGTAAACCAATTATTATAGCAATTATTCCGTTCTGAGAGGGTGCATAAATCATGCCAACAGTGTGGTTTATGTCTCTTGACAATCTGAAACATAAAATAATTCCATTGTCGTTAAAAGCACAATTACATAGAAGCTGTCTTGAGAAATCATGAAGATAACGTGTAGAACTTATTTGACAGATCATTCCGTCTCTCGAGTATCTTGAGCTGAAGTGATTTGACATGTTTCTTTTATTTATTATTATTAAGAGAAATATGCCAAACTAAAAACAACTACATTATCAAAAACTCAAGAACGATAACGATAAATTATACTCACAAAACTATTTCTGAGTAGTATTTCATGTGATATCTCAACTTTGCCCTTGTCAATTCTTTATTTATATCCACGAAGTTGATCTCTTTTATTATATCTGAGAGATGTTCAATTCGATTTATTATTAATGCAATCAAGGCATAGAGCAAAATAATCCCTGATGTCATATTGGGCGCAAAACGAAACCATAGCACTAAATTACAAATGAACAGAATCTGTTTTCTTGGAAAAAATTCCAAATTGAATGGAAACCAGGCAGGGGAAACTAAGCCTCTGATGTACCCTTGCATAATTTGCCCATTTGAATCCTTCTTTGTCAAGCAATCGGCTTCCCAGAAACACCAAAATGGTAGAGTGCAGAATGCGAGTAGGAGGATGTAGTAATAAATTACATGCGTAATTTTATCAATTTTTTTATTCAGTAATTCGAAGTTTTTTGGTATTCCATATTTTCGTATGACGAATTTCTCTCTGATTCTCAGAAGTTCGTTACCTTTATATAAATATAGTATACAACTCATCTCAAACATCGCGAAAAGTGTCAGGAAAAAAAAACCATTGATGAAATCTGATAGCATGCCCCCTGCAATATTTTTGGAGTAAATAAGTTAAGTAATTAATTTTTTTATGAATACTCACTGTGACATGAATTAGATCTAGTTTGTGTATTAAATGTACCATATTCTGTATATAATTTATTCAAAAATTCAACAATTTAACAACTAACTGAATATAAACGTTTGAATATCACAACGAATATCCGAATGTTGAATACATTCGAAAATGGGAATTTAGGAATGATTTAATTCGTTGAACTAAAATCTTAAAAATTATTTAGGTAGAATGGTTTTGAATCCTAGAGAATTTGTAGGGTTTCCTAAACTTTTTTGAGAGCACCCTGATAAGTGAAAAAATGTTTCGTGGTCAAATCTTGTATTAGTATTTCTAATTTTTAATTCTATTCAATTTGATGATTTTGACTATATGCTACGAACAAGTTTTTAGAAATAATATTTTTGTAGAAGTTTGTCGGAGAAATACTGCGAACAAAATAACAAAATGAAATTATATTAGTTCAAATTTCATTTTGTGTGACCCACTTAGATGTATGTGATATTTAGTTAGTTCTTTGTAGAGTAATGAAAATCTATCAGTTTTTCTTGAAAGTAAATTCTATGTTTCAAAATTCCGTGTAAAATAATATCTTATATAATGTTATACTTAGTTTTATTGAGTTAAGTAACTATTTTGAAGTGTGTCAGGTGATACAGCTTACCTGATATGCTCTTGTAGATGAATCCTAAAAGTCCTAATTGAATCGGAGCAAACACCGCGTTTAATGGTAAGGCACATTTAATACAAAAGATAAGAGAAAAATTTTGCCCATCGTCAGGCCAACACCCAATCGCTTTTACATATTTCTCCAGCGCTTTCAAAATTTTATCTTTATTCTCCGTCATGTCTCTTTCATCAATGTCGAATTGACTATTCTTAAGTGTTTTTTCCTAATGATTGGTTATCCTAATGATCTGGGTAATGGAGTTTGTAATAGTGGCTAATCGATCATTTCAGCCTAAACTACCCCAGGAAAAGAGGATTCGGAATAGAGTACTATTTATTGAATTTGCTTCTTGGAGAAATACGATAAAATGATTTGGTAGACAGATTTTCCATACAGAGCTTATTTGCATACTTATCTGAAGAATAATATTATGAATATTTACTAACATGTATTTATAAATATACATGGAAATTTACAATCGTCCTCATTAGAACGATGTAGGTTTTCGGATTATGTAAATTGAAGCAACTTCTTTTTTTTTTGAGGATAGGGAGCTAGTTTAATTTTGATGAAATGATTGGTCATTTATCTCAACCAACTATTAATAATAGCACAAGAAAATAAAATCATAATTTAGAAGTTATTTATATTCAAAACCGGCGAGAAAATGACCAAAAAGTATAGATTTCTGAAAAAAGCATAATATCTCGAAATCCAGAAAACTTTTACTAAGGTATTGTTGATGTTATCTGATTGACCTGAAGCCACTCTACCTCCAGCTAATGAGCTCTTATAGAACTATCGAGGAACAATTATGAGAAATATTAGTCTATTTAAATACAAAGTAATTTTGTAAAATTACTTGATCACATCAATACATACTACCAGAAATAATGAAACATATCAGTCCAAAATATCCAAATATAATTGAAACAAGATAAACTCCTACCGAAACCTGAAGTTCTCGACATTTTTGAAAAACTTATTGATAACTCCAGTCATAGAATCTAGAAGATCTCATGGATCTTTTCATACTGCACCTTATAAAGATGAAACAAACAATGCTGCAATATTCTCCTAAAGTTGTTATCATTATTATTATTATTATTATTATTATTATTATTATTATTATTATTATTATTATCTATAGATGAGTGGAGACAAACAAGTGCCTGTTATGCCGAAAAGAAACAAAGAAATTAGATAATAATAGCGTTATATGACCGTCATTTCTGGTACTCTTTCTAATGAAAATATGTCTACTTCTTTGACGAATGTTTTTCTGAAATGATCCTTCATTATTCCCAATCCTTCATCTGAAACCACGTTCAAATTAATTCTCAAAAAACTCTATCGCAGCGAGCTGCATTAGAAGAGCAGGTTTCCATAACGTATCCAGTTTAAAAAATATATTCATTAAATTAGGATTTTTTTTTCCTTTCAAATTTTGGTTGTACCTGCGATCTGTGAGGACAAGTATAGTATTAGGTGTACCTAGTGTATATATCTATATATTAAAACAGATGATGGTCCACACACAGGCATTAGCCTTTGTGGTCATATTTGTCTTTGTGAGCAATGGTAATATTACATAAAGATTGTTTTGTAGTTATTAACTGTGGCATTTCGATTGTATTTTTGTGTTTCTGAAGGTTTTTTGAATGGGATTGTTAAAAATATTGTTCAATAAAGATTATTATTTTTTATTTATTTATTATTAATATTCATTTCCTTCCCCAGGGGATCAACCCCCCACAAATTCGTACCAAAGCCAATCATATCCAAGGTATCATACGAAACTTTCAACCGTATTTCTATAAAATTGCGCCCTTTATCGTGTAAACAAGATTTATTTCCTCCTTCAAGGGGGTCAACACTCCAACCAATTCATATAGAAATGAATATCCCTGGGGGGTCAACCCCCCAAGCAATTCCTACCAAAACCAATCCCATCTAATATATCATACGCAACTACCTACTCACAAACTTTTAATCCTATTGCTCCAAAATTACGCCCTTTATCATGTAAACAAGATTTATTTCTTCCCTCAGAGGGCCAACCCTCCAACCAGTTCGAACCAAAACCAATCCCATCCAAGATATCTTTCGAAAATACCTACCTATAAACTTTTAACCCTATTACTCGAAAATAGCGACCTCAATCGTGTAAACAAGATTTATTTTCCCCCCAGGGAAGTCAACCCCCCAACCAATTCAAACCAAAAACAATCCCATCCAAGATATCATGGAAATCTACGTATTTACAAACATTCAACCCTATTGCTTCAAAATTGCGACCTTGATCGTGTGAACAATATTTATTTTCCCCCCAGCGGGGTTAACCCCCCAACCAATTCGAACCAAAAACAATTCCATCTAAGATACCATGCGATACTACCTATTTACAAACTTTCAACCCTATTGCTTTAAAATTGCGACCTTAATCGTGTAAACAAGATTTATTTTCCCCCCTGGGGGTCAACCCCCCAACCAATTCGAACCAATCAATCCCATCCAAGATATCATACGAAACTACCTATTTACAAACTTTCAACCCTATTGCCTCAAAATTGCGCCCTTTATCGTGTAAACAACGCCAAAATACATAAGCTAATGACGATTGCAAGCCCTAATATAATTATAAATTGTTCCTATAAGGACTTCCGTATTACTTACTTTGGGGTGGATTCCTTATTGAAGAAGACTTGCTTTAATAGATTTTGTATAGTATTTGGATAACTAATCATACAGGGTGTTCGAAAAAAAGATCTGAAATGAGATTGAGAAAACTGACAAAAATTAATTTTTTCAAATGGAAACCCCCCATTTTTCTCATTTTGTAGTATTTAGCATTTAAAAAGAAGGTAACTTTGTTTAAAGTTATCTATACCTAAAATTCGAAGTTTTCGAAATATTGCCAATTTAATATTTTTATATGGCGATTTTGCATTTAATCGATAAACAATTAGATCTAGTATAGCCACGATCGTATTTGACATTTCAAATAATCGTAATGGCACCCCGGTTAAATTATATAAACGAAAATTATTTAAACTTTTAAGGCTTATCTAAATCATTTTCATTTAAATGCTGCACTAATGAAAATATGGATAGCATAGGGATGATATTTGTGTTTCCGTAAAATTCTTAGAACTGATGATTTAGATAAGCCTGATTCTAATGCTATCTGCCTTGAAAATTTTGTTGGATATGACTCAAAATAACCCAAAATTGCTATTTAAATATTTTCATTGTTAACAACTGGTTTCTTTTTGTACACTTATGCCTTTACGGATCCAAAATTCTTGAAGTTTTCTATAATTCGTTCAACAGTATTTGGTGATGGTTTTTGTTTATGAGGATATCGGGTCGCACATGTATCACATGTCCTTGAAATAATTTATCACATTGTCCATAAATAATAAATAAGTTTAAATAATCTTCGTTTGTATAATTTAACAGGGGTGCCATTACGATGATTTGAAATGTCAAATACGATCGTGGCTATCCTAGATCTAATTGTTTAACGATTAAATGCAAAATCGCCATATAAAAATATTAAATTGGCAATATTTCGAAAACTTCAAATTTTAGGTATAGATAACTTTATACAAAGTTACCTTCTTTTTGAATGCTAAATACTACAAAATAAGAAAAATGAGGGGTTTCCATTTGAAAAAATTGATTTTTGTCAGTTTTCTCAATCTCATTTTAGATCTTTTTTTCCGAACACCCCGTATGATTAGTTGTCCAAATACTATACAAAATCTATTAAAGCAAGTCTTTTTCAATAAGGAATCCACCCCAAAGTAAGTAATACGGGAGTTCCTTATAGGAACAATTTATAATTATATTAGGGCTTGCAATCGTCATTTTTGACATAAAAACCTAAATATGTCAAAAACGCTTAGACTTAGGTATAGGACATAATACATAAAATCTGCCTAGAATCCTGCGTAGAATCTAAAAATGTATTAATATATAGGGTATCCAATTAAAAATAAGCAAGTTGGTATCTACTTCCGGTATAACCGGAAGTGCCACCATCTTGAAAAAGTTAGTCGAGTTGCCCCTATCAACATTAGAATACTGTCAAATTTTCAAAAGTTTCCTATGTGTAGTTTTCCATATACAGATCGCGTTCTTTCCCTGTGGGACACCCTGTATATATATATATATATATATATATATATATATATATATATATGAAATTGAGTTTTTGGTGCCAAGCATCATAAAAAGTCATGAAACGAAAAACTATCTTGGTCCCCTCCAACTTTGCTAATCGCACCCATTATAAGAAGCAGGTTTCAAAGTGAAAACTTTCAGTGAAAATATTTCAGTTATATCTGTCCCAATAATCAATTTTCTCAAATCGATGCATATATGTTTATTTGAATTATTCAATTGATAGATGTTTTCTAATGGTCCTAAAGACGAGTGGGGATCCTAATGACCATGTTCGTAATGATCATAAA